>CABFVX010005865.1:9321-31427 GCA_902151425.1 Timema shepardi
GCGCCGCTCTTTGGGCGTCAATAATAATAATATGTGTGATCAATCACCCTACTTCGGGTGTGAATTGATACACAACGGATTAATTCCCAGATAAAAGATGATGTGATGTTTTATATAGGTTGTATAAAGCTCCGTGATCGAGCGCCTATCACCACTGTTCGGAAAAGATACCGTCTAATCAGCTGTCTATAGCCCCGTGTTCGAGCACTAATTAAATCAGTATTAAAATTATAAAAGAAAGAGAAATGTTGTTGGCTGTTATTTCACACACGGTTTATTTATATTATTACACCAGTAAATTATTTGCACATATTTCAGTTAATTGTTTGTTATCACTGTACACTTGTGATATTGAAGTGACTTATATTATAATGTGTTGGACTGTGAGCAAGGTCCCGGAGATCGTCCTCCCCATCGTCCTCCCCATCGTCGTCGTCGTCAAAATGATATTGCTATACTGTCTATACTGTACTGCTCTGTACTGTGTTATATTAAATTGTTCTGAATACTAAATATAAACATATGCACTATGGTCTATATATGACATACGTCTTGCATTTTCTCCCTTGGTCAACAAAGTAAAAACTAACCAATGGACAGAGTCCTGGCGACACATTTTGTGAGAGCTAGATTCTTATTGGTATAAAGAAATGGCGTTTACTTTTTCCTTTAACAGGAAGCAACGCAGTAGATATTTTAACAAGAAAGAAGGTATAAAAAAATATATTTTAGGGTGAAGTCCTTTTCACCTCATTCTAAGAAACGCGTGTTTGTTCATGGATGAATCTTAAAAGGATACTCTACCTATATTACTTTAAAGAAAAATTACCTTCATCCATGACTTTTTACATAATTTAGATTAATCCAAATCAATACATTACAAGCCTCCTTGCCTCTCTCATCTTCCTATCACGACGCCATCACTCGCTGTCCCAGGTACAGGTTTGCAATCACCTTCTGTCTATCTTGAGTATTTACATCAGTTTCTTCCACCTTACTCTATCAACCACCTTCTGCCAGTTTCATCAACTTCCAGCACACACTCTGAAATTAATCTCGGTATTTCGATGGAGTCTGATTGGTTTTCTTCCATCACTCTTATTTTCTGTTCCAGAGGCCTGTCGAGTATTCTTGCCGCGATCTTCCCCGCGTCGGAGATGAGGCTGATGGTCTTGTGGTCGCTGCATTTCTTAGCTTTTTTATTCTTCTTTAGGGCCTCCATGTCTACATTTAGAAAGTCCTCGGGCCATTCTTTGGTTTTGTAGATCTTGCTTACAAATTTGGTCAGAGCCATTAACCAGGTCCTTCAGAATGTCAGCTGGTCTGTCATCATCTCCAGCAGCTTTCCTTCTTCGCATGTCCTTTATGTGTGTCTGCACTTCACTCTTTTTCGTATTCCTCCACCTCGTCCTCTGCTTCAATCTCCAGGTTCCCTGGTTAATGTTCCTTGAACAGTTTTTCTATATATTTTTCCAAAATCGTAAGAACCTCTTTATGATCTAAACTTTGGGGTTTTCTATTCCTCTTGTCCGCACACCTTTGTTTTTATACCCACCTACATGAGGTGATCTTAATATTTGTTGTTATAGTCTTATTTTGGAAGTGGTAGTAACTGGACAAATAATTGAAAATATATATAAATTGTAATTTTTCATCATCATCATCATCATCATCATTAACTAGCCTAGCTCCAACATATTCTTTCTCCCCGTCACCTCTCCTCTTCCACAATGATCTATTCTCCTCCTCTCTCCTCCACACTTCTTTGCATTGTCTTCAGCCAGATGTCTCTTTGTCTTCCTTGGCCTTCTGTATCCTCTTTCTCTCCCTTCTACTCACATATCCGTACCAGCTCCATCCACCTCCATCCAGTTTTCATCAGTTCCTCTCTAACTATCCTTCTCACCCCATTTTCTCTCCTTGTTCATTCTTGTCACTCTTATTCTGCTTTTAAGAAATTTCATTTCACGATCTGATTTATGCTTTTATCCAGGGTGTCTACCATCCGGGAAAACGGGAATCAGCCGGGAATTTGAAGTGATCGTGAAAAAACGGGAATAAGTCGGGAATTTGGTAAATCACAATAAAAATCCGGGAAAATGATATTTTACTCAAAATATGAAATACAATAATCAGTAAATTATAATGTCATTTTTTTGTTAGTAGCTGTGTAATGTATTTTTAATTAATAGTAAACAATTTTAATACAAATTAAAAAAATATTCAAATTTTAAAGTTAATTATTATTCATAAAAAAGGTTAATAGAAAAATGAGGGGGGAGTTAGGAGGGTGTGACATACTTTTTTTAGTCGGGTATTTTAGGAAATGATGAGGGGAAAGGTCGGGGATTTCATTGGTCAAATTGAGTAGACACCATGTTATCTCGCTACTTTATTGGTCAACTAAATTTTTTATTGCTGTTAATGTTTTGTGTAACCTTGTAAACAAGTTAATATTAACATAGTTTGTTTGTAACTTACTCTTAGGACACGAGACAAAAGATAACAAAACTATCCGGTGTCCATTCTCTTCTGAAACGCCTTCAGTTCCTGTTCAAACTGCCCGCTAAGCTGAAAGACAGGATGCAAGATGGCCAATACGCTCAGGTTTGATTAAATCTTTCACTGGTTAGTTTATCTAATAAATCAGCCTAAGTTTAATTTACTACATAAACATATTTATGTTTTCAAAAGAGTTACCTGTAGGTATCTTATGCAAACAATTATTTCTAATCTCAATGTAAAGAACAATGTGTAAGTACTATAAAATATACTCTCCATCTTTGTATATATAATTATTGAACCCAGGCTCGACTTTATACGCTGGATCTTTCCCAGAAACTTACTGAGCTAAGATACCCCTAGCATATTACCTCGGTAGTAATATTTTCCATGACAATAGACCCAAAGTAAAAATAATTAGGAGTTCACTACAAATTCACCTTATAAAACCTATTTACAGTAGCCCCATGGCTTCTGTGGTGCTGGCCGACAGCTTTAAAAATTTACCAGACCAAATTAAGTATCCTTACGCCGAACCAGATGATCCGCAAAAACATGTGTTTAGCAGCTGTCATTTCTGACACTCAAAATTTAGGTATATACCTAAATGTTGGGTGTCAGAAGTCAGCTGTGAGCTGTCAGTCAACACCAAAGAAGCCGTGGGGCTACTGTACATTTAAACATTTTTATGGCTGATATTGGTGACCTGACGGTCTAGGGGTAAGGTGTCACACTTCTATGCTGGCGGCCGGGGTTCAATCCTCGGTCCCGGCAAAGATTTATCTGATTACCAAACCCTTCCTTCACCTCTGACAAGACATCTTGTGAATGTGGGGAATGCCAGGCCTCCACCGTGGTTCGGATTCCACGTTAAACTGTAGGTCCTTCATTTCATCTCACAATCACCCTACCATTACACATTAGCGTAAGTGCGTATAACCCGAACGGGTAGNTCACCCTACCATTACACATTAGCGTAAGTGCGTATAACCCGAACGGGTCGTAAGACGCGGTGCTAATAATAATAATAATAATAATATGGCTGATATTAATAATAATTTTTTAGCACTGTGTCTTAGTATCTGTTCAGGTTATAGACATATGTACTATTTACGTTAATGGGCTAGGGGATAGATGTCGAATTTAGAGGACATATTCCCACATTTGCACGGAGGGAGAGTAGAAAACCACCCTCAGTACACCCGACCGGGATTCTAACCCTGATCTTCTTGCCATCAGTAGTCTAGTATAGCACGAGGATGACGCCTTAAACCACGTGACCACCAAATCAGGTTATTTAAAATTGATTGTAACACTGTTTGTTTTATTTTCCAGGAGTCCAATACCTTAGCTCAGTAGCGTATCTGTCTACTCGACTAAGGGTCCCTGAGTTCGAATCCCAGCATGGCCAAAAAATGTATCATTAGTGAAATGTGGGTTCCCTCTTTCATAGAGATGAATTAACCGTCGGGGGCTGGATGTTGTGTCTGTTTTAGATTTAAGTTAGTGCATACAAAGTTTGTTGGTATAATCAGTCGTTTATGAAAGCGCACGTTAAATATCTCAAATAAATTTTTAAAAAAATGTTTTCCAGGCGGTCCAAGAGTACATCCACGCACGGCGAGTGCTGCATCATTACAGCAATATGCCGTCCTTTCAGGGCATTCAGGCTGATTGTGAGGCCATAGTGGAGGAGCTGAAACTGAAACTGAGGGAGCAGTTCAAGAGCAAAGATGTAAGACATTTGTCAGTGTAGTGTGACATTAAACTTGCGCACAACCAAACTGAGACTTAGGGAGCAAAGATGTAAGAACATTTGTCAGTTTAGTGCGACATTAAACTTGCGCACAACCAAACTGAAATCTTTACTTTACTATTCTAGGAAATATGATACAGTGAAATCCCTCAATAGCAGACACCTTCACCAATTAAAAAAATGTCCATTACAAAAAATTGTTCATTGTTGGATATAAAAAAAAATCATGCTGTTTGAACATAATTAGTTCTTTATAAACCTGTATAGTGTGCATATACATCTCATTACACCATTTTACAATATTATAAGCACATATAGTATATTCATCACTAATAAATGAATAAATACTTTGGATCATTACGATACACTTGTTGGATAGGTAGAATTTATAGGAAATTTATCTTTATTCGCATGGAGGGAGAAAGGGAAAACCGTTTGGTAAACATCACCCCCAGTCAGAATTTTCTCACCTCATGACTGACAAACCACATGACCTTGACTTTAAGCCTGTGCTTGATTTACTTATTATAATTTGCTGACATAATGACTTTACGGATGCAACTAAGATGTTACAAAATAGAATCATGGAGCCCGGTGGGTATTTTGGAAACTATATTAGCAGCGCTATTCACCTGAACACAAGATTGTTGCACTAAACTAAGTCGGCAGACAACTGGTGGAGTTGAGTAACTTACACTTGTTATCAATTTAGCTGCATGTATTTCTATTTGAGTTTTTTACCATCATATAGTCATTATAATTATTTTAATAAATAAACATAAAGCAGTAACCCCTAAGCCAAGTGACCAATATCTCACTTTTACATAAAGTTGAATATAAAACTAACATATTTTTAATGAAACAAATAGCCGAAACTATTGTTAATGCATTTTAGTGAGGATATTTGTTCCATTAATATAAGCAATCCTGTACAATTATGTATATAATTGTCTAATGGCTGCAAAACGCCAACTACCGAGTCGCAAATGGCTGCGTTGTCTGATGGCTGTGATCTTATATAATCACATGTTTATAAGCTGAAGACTTCCGCACGTCCATCTTAGACTCTGCCTTAAACTATGAGTGAAGAATGACCATGGGCACGGGAGTAATCCTGGATAGCTCAGTACTAAGCCGAACTAAGCCGACTAAGCGTCCTAAGCGTACTAAGCCGAAGGTCCCGGGTTCGATTCTCGTGTCCAGGTGTCATTTTTCAATTTTCAGATAAAGATATTTTTGTTTAATTTAAATACTGTGTGTATATGTTACGATTGCAGGCGACAGCAAAGGAGCTTGCAGAGTCTGTGGACCTGTTACTGCAGCTGAAGGAGCCCGCCAGCTCACTCTGCGCTGAATTCCTCTCTCATGCCAGTACCAGACTGACGGAACAACTGACATCTCTGCAAAGCATGGATAACCAGGCAGGAAACAATCACTTCTTTCTCTCGTATCGTGGGTAGCACATGCCTCAGTCATAGTTGAGGGCCAAGAACTTTATTCACCCGAACCATTTTATTTTTATGGTTTGTAAATTGGTTACTCGAGAGTATTTTTATTTCTAATAATGTGCATAAATTGTTAAAAGGCCTATGGAAAATATATTTATTTTGATATAGTTTGTTTGGAATGTTGGATGTGCTGTTTGTTTTAGACATAAGTCGCTAAGAACAAGCTAATTATTCATAGATCACATACGAGGGAGAAGGGATAAAATACTTTTTTTTTTAGGACTTAAAATATACCCACACATTTTGAATCGCCGGTTATGCGATGATGGGCCCAGCCCTGCCATTGACCAATGTTATTGTTTGACCAGGACATCATGGAGTTTGTGGACCAAGGAAGTTCTGGGTTCCTCAGTGATCTCTGTCTCGTGGTGGCCTCTTACAACGACATGTTCATCAAACGGCCACGAGGAGCGATGGACACTGAAGACAGGTTGGTCACAGCTTTCTGAAATCACCGTCAACTTAACGTTCATGGAACATAACAACTCAAGCAAAACACAGCCGATAAGTTTGGACCGTTTGAAAACAAAATGTCCGTTATAATGGAACTTGACCAATAAAGGGTGATTAGGTTTTACTTCACATGTAAGTTTACTGGACTCACAAAATAAAGTGTAGGGTGTGTACACCATTTTGGTGTTTGTGAGCTGAAAAAAAAAATGTACCTAGAAAGTTTGTACACGATAAACAAACCAATGAAGTACTATTTATTACCCGCCTCGGTGGCGTAGTTGGCTAACGCGTTTGTCGTGTTGAGCTCGACTGCTGAGGACGAGGAGATCGAGGTTCGAATCTCGGTCGGGTGAATTGGGGGGGTTTTTTTCCTAAATGGTTTTCCACTCTCCCTCCACGCAAATGCGGGTTCACTTCCTCTAATTCAACCTACCCAAGTCCTAATCCATTAGCGTAATTAGTACTTAAAGCGTATAACCTGAACGGGTAGTAAGACGCGGTGCTAAAATATTATTACTATTTATCTATCTTGGTGTTACAAATAAAGTAACGTGACATTGAATTTTTCCAATGGACAACTCTTACATCAAGTGAACACCACTTTAATATTAAGCTAAGCCCACCATAATGGCTTCTATTTATAATACACAAGTAAAACCTTTATGATACGTTACATTAACATTTACCTTATTGACCCGAAAATAAGCCCCCCCGCCCCCAATTATAGGCTGCAAAATTATGTTCTAGTGTTAGTTTTATAGCTAAACTTAATAGTTTTAAATATCTCAAGTTCGTAAACATTTAATATAATATATTCTTGATGTTAAATTTTTAATTCAACTGAAACTATTATTTTATAAAGGGACCAGTTAAAAATAGTTAAAATAATAATTACTCAACTATATAGTGATTTACTTATCAAATTTTTATTGCTTCATCTTGGCAATGCAACTTCAATTGAAATTCAAAATGGAGGACCATAATGAAAAAGTCTACCAGTCAAAAGTAGTTTTAGAGCTCTGTAATGTTTTTAATGTGAAATTTGATATTGATTTTAACAATTTGTTAAGTTATCATATGATTAAAAAATGAACTCCCGGTGTCATCTAAATTAAATAGCCTTTAATTATTATTGCCTTTTAAAAATGGATTTGTACCTATATCAAGAGGAAGCTCATAAATGATGAGCCTACAAAACTTTGGATCTCGATCACTAGCTTTAATAACAAACTCAACTCAAAGTTTGAAATTCAAGTACTCACAGAGCCCTAATTCATACTATACACGACTGCCACTGTACTAAGGAATAATTACTCCCTCTTTTTCTTTTGTAGTGTTGGCAATATAATATGAACTCCATTTCATTGTGAAAGTCATATTCTGTTTGTTCGTATTGTTCTTTCCTGAACCTTCTTTTATAGGACATCCATAGTTGTAAGTCTGGTTGGTAGATGACAGCTAATAATAATAATAATATCTTACTACCCGTTTGGGTTATATGCTTTTTTTAAATACTAATTACTCTAATGGATTAGGAATTGGGAAGGTTGAATTAGAGGAAGTGAACCCGCATTTGCGTGGAGTAAGAGTGGAAAACCATTTAGGAAAAACCATCCCTAGTTCACCCGACTGAGATTCGAACCTCGATCTCCCCGTCCTCAGCGGTTGAGCTGAACACGACAAGCGCGTTAGCCAACTACGCCACCGAGGTGGGTACTATGGCAAAAAAGATAGCATTTATCATTGGTACCAAACCTTAACTAAATGTTGTTTTAATGTGTACCAGCCTCGGTGGCGTAGTTGAGGCCTGGCATTCCCCACATTCACAAGATGTTCTAATCTTATAAATCAAGCCATTATCACAACTTGTGATTAATTCTATTACTTTATATTTTCGTAATATAATATCTACATAGCAGCTCAGGATGGCAATAAATTAACATAAATTAAGTACAGTATTTTAGATGTCAATATTTTCATTGTTGAAGCTTTGTCTAAGATGGAAATTTTTTTGAAGTGAAGTTGAAGTTTAAGTTGATTAATTACAAATGTCTATTAAAAACTAAAAGTGGCTTAGTGTTAAGATACATTTAAATATATTTGATGTTGCCTCACATTTAAAAAGTGACTTTCACACATCCATATAAATGTGTACATTGAGTAATACCTAAATATGTACATCTTATATAGGGTTGGGTTGAATCCACCAGTTTACAAATCCAGATCTTGGAAAAAAATATGAACTTAATATAATATAGAATACAAATGATAATTAAATGTTGACATTTTCTCTTATAGTCCATTCATTATAACATACATACATTCAGTTTAGTGTTAAATTACTAGTCTGGTGTCTGGTTGTTAAGTTCATACCATAATTATAATTGGTTCTGAACAAATAATAAGCAGTATTAGAGCTTTAACACAAATCTCACTTAAAGATATTTTTTTTAAGGATTTGAGTCTTAAATCAGAAATTTTCTTGATGCCTCGAATCTCCTCAAGGATTTGAGGATCCCATCTTTAATCTTCAATCATTTTAGTTGAGCTCAGTATTATTTCCCCCTCAGTGACGACCTGGACAACTTTGCCGTGTCTCAGCTGAGTATTATTTCCTCCTCAGTGACGACCTGGACAACTTTGCCGTGTCTCAGCTGAGTATTATTTCCCGTGTCTCAGCTGAGTATTATTTCCCCCTCAGTGACGACCTGGACAACTTTGCCGTGTCTCTGTTGAGTATTATTTCCCCCTCAGTGACGACCTGGACAACTTTGCCGTGTCTCAGCTGAGTATTATTTCCCCCCCCAGTGACGACCTGGACAACTTTGCCGTGTCTCAGCTGAGCAGCTTTGTGTCTGGAAACATGGAGCGGTACTTCCAGTTGGTGCAAGAGAGGATCGAGAAGGAGCAGGACGGAGGGGACACGGCCGTGTTAGTCCGCGCTCTCGACCGCTTTCATCGCAGACTACAAGCCATGAGCACTCTCTTCACGCACTCGGATTTTGCCAGGTTAGGATTACATTATACACAAGGACACATGATGCCACAATGGCGGGAATAAAGCTATCAAGGGAAGGTTGCCGAAATCATACTTTCGTTTTTAAATATAAGAAAATATCACTTTCTGTTATCTAGTGTTTGAGCTAGAAACTGAATTTATATAACGAATTCCTCACTTTACAACATGATTAATTATAACACATTCCGCAAATGGAATCACTTTATGTAATTCCAAATAAAAATCGAAATGGAGTAATCCATTGTTTGTGTACTATGTACTTTTTTCTGCTTTGTGTTTGATAAAGGCAACAATGCCGAAATATTATTATATTATTGTTAAAATTTGTGTGTGACTACTTCTACTATAGAAGACAGAAGAAAGGAAGATGATGTCACCTTTGTGCTTTGATTTCCCTAGGTGGGTTTTCTTCATCAAATTTACTCTTAATAGTTTATTTTTCCTTTTTCTTTAGTTTTATCACTTTCCTTTATTATAAAATTATGTAATTCCAGGTAAGCTGATGCTATTTGAGCGCTTCATTGTTAACACTCCGTGCTAAAGCCATATTTAAATGTCCACGCGGGAGACGTATTAAAATGTCTTCCGTTTAGTCATGTGTTTTAAATGTATTTGTATGTTTTAACGGCCGGGGTTCAATCCTCGGTCCCGGCACAGATTTATCTGATTACCAAACCCTTCCTTCACCTCTGACAAGACATCTTGTGAATGTGAGGAATGCCAGGCCTCCACCGTGGTTCGGATTCCACGTCAAACTGTAGGTCCTTCATTTCATCTCACAATCACCCTACCATTACACATTAACGTAAGTGCGTATAACCTGAACGGGTAGTAAGACGCGGTGCTAATAATAATAATAATAATAATAATAATAATGTATGTTTTAATACGTGTCCGGCAGTGTTCGGAGGTCGTGTGTGGATATTTAGTACCGAAATTGTCACTAGATCGCGCATGAACTCGCCATTTCAATACAGCTGCCATCGAGTCGGGCCTTAGTGACCCTGGTTGAGATTAGTTAGTGTTCTTATCTGTGAACATATTATTTTGTTTGCATTTTATATTTATTATATAAGCATTGGTTGTTTTGGTATCATTATTTATTTTTATTTATTCACACTTCCTTTGTAGGTTATTATTTTTCATAAATATCATATTTTGGTCTACTTTGTTTTTACATGAAATTTTCTGGACAGTTCTCAGTTTTTTTCGTGTATTCTGTGGCAATATTCGTTCATTTATTTATTTATTTATTCATTCATAAAGTTTTTATCTTACTTACACATTGTATACAAATCTGGCATTTTCTATATTATTATTATTACATTTTATTCATTTTACACATTTACTCTTTTGTGTTCAGCAAAGGGAAAAAAGAAACAGGAAACTCTGGTAGGCGAGAAACACTATACCAGTAAAATATTTGACAAGTTGATTTGTGCTTTGCTTCTGATTTTGAACTGTTTCATTCAAACAAACAACATTTTATTGGCAAATAAAACTTTAGGTTTGCTATTTTTAATTTTTAGTAATGATTAATATTTACTTTAGCCTTTATTGACATACTTCTTTGTTTATTACAATTTTTTGTATATTGGTTCACATAATTTTTGTTATCATATATCATTGATCTGTATTTCCAATTAAAGATCTTTAAAAGGATGTTAGTATCATTTTTATTTCATATTTTCTTAGTTATTATAAAAATGGCCAGCATTTCTAGTATTTACCATATATTTTCTGTCGGCAGTGAAAGTGCCAGTTTTACAACCTGTAGCATAGATGACGGCAGTCAGTCCACTACTATTAACAGTTCCTCTTAAACAAACGTAAACATTTAAATTTCGTGGATGTTTTGAGAACTATTTAATCTCTGAATAGAAATAAAAACAAACGAGTGTGAAACACACACACCCATTATTCCATGCTTCTTAGCACATTCTTTATCAGAATTTGAAATCCTTTTGGAAATTCAAATTTATATCAATATTATCGAAACTTTGTGGACCCCTACTTGGATACGTGCATTTTAAAATGTATTAATTTTATTCATTATTGTAATCAAATTGCTTTACAATAGTTATTTAATGTTTTTTTTCTTCCTTCTGTGAGTTTTGATTGATAAAATGGTAAAAATAAAACTCCATGCCAAAACCAACATGTTCAAAGAACAAAGAATATAAGAACACTGGAAATAATTATATATTGGTAATTTTAGTACTTAAGTTCATCCCATGACATGTATAAATTGTGCGTTGTTGATAGCCATTTCTGACTCTACATCTCACAACCAATATAATATTATGTCTCAGAACAGGCACTGACATTGTGCTTCGTGCTGGACGGCGTCAGTGCAGATTCCACTTGCAAACCTTAAAGATCTACTTCTCCGACACACTGTCACGAGTGAGGCAGACTCTGGCGGCCCCCAAACTTATCAGCCAAGATGGCGACAGCTCGAGCAGTCTGTCTGAGCTGCTCACGTCGCTGGTTCTAGCCACTGTTGAGAAAGTGAAAGGCATACTCCAGGATTTACTGGTAGGTTATATTCATGACATATCTGGACTCGACAACTACAATTAAATATTTAAAGTTAGCCTAAATTTTATGCTGTTATTTCCATCACAAATTAATTTTGGTGCAAAAAAAAAATTATATATATAACCACTCCGTCTTACTACCCGTTACACCTCATTACACCCTATATCTATCTTCAGCTAGTTCTATCCAGTAGCTACCCGCCTCAGTGGCATAGTTGGCTAACACGCTTGTCGTGTTTAGCTCTACTGCTGAGGACGGGGAGATCGAAGTTCGAATCTCGGTCGGGTGAATTGGGGGGGGGGTGTTCCTAAATGGTTTTCCACTCTCCTTCCACGCAAATTCGGGTTCACTTCCTCTAATTCAACCTTCGCAATTCCTAATCCATTAGAGTAATTAGTACTTAAAGCGTATAACCCGAACGGGTAGTAAGACGCGGTGCTAATAATAATGATATGTTGTTTGCAACTATCTCCAAATTATCATCCTCACTCTATTTTCTCAATGTATTATTCTTTTCAGCGTCCCCTTCTAAACCCATTTCCTCACTAGCCTCTGATAAGATTTCTACATAATCTGGTTAGTTGACTAGTAATCCAATATGGCACCAAACAAAACTTCTTGGGTTCAAATATTGTTTACTTTCATCATTAAAATAGTTTGTTTCAATGTTTTTACAGCTGTTCTCGCAGCCAGACCTGACTTTCGGTCTGAAACCTCATTTCCGTGAAGGTTTCTGTGTAGACAATGTACGGGAAGAGTTGGTTGTCGGGTTCTTGCATCATTTGACCGCCACGGCGAGGAGTTTCTGTAATATCGGGGAAAACAAGTCGCCCCCGGCCCTCCTATTGCTGCTCTCAAAGATGTGTTTGGAGTTTGAGGGCTCCAGCGTGCACTACTTGGTAAGTTTGCACTTTTGTCATTTCATTAGTGAAATTTGAGGATTCAACGAAATCTCAGATTTGACACTCAAATTCTTAAAAAATATTACTTTTTTTTTAGTCTTTCTAGTGAAATTTGTTTTAAAGCTCTAATACTAATTATTATTATTATTATTATTTATTATTATTATTAGCACCGCGTCTTACTACCCGTTCGCCAAGCGCATGAATCTCATGCTTGGAGGGGCGGAACGATTAATGTTGTTGGAGTATGGCGTACCAAAATGTTTTTGTGATGAAGCGTCCATAAAACAGCTGTAAGATCATAACCCTTATGAAAATTGATGCAGATTAAAATCGAAGATAGGACATTTCAGGACTTGAGTTTGCAAAGCTTATATGTTGAAAAAAGGCTCTGAATCAAGGAAAGTTTGATCCATCATCCAAAGCAGGTATTTTCGTGGGATATTCCACAGAATCGAAGATGTATCGAATTTGGGATCCACTTTAAGTACTAATTACTCTAATGGATTAGGAATTGGGAAGGTTGAATTAGAGGAAGTGAACCCGCATTTGCGTGGAGGGAGAGTGGAAAACCATTTTAGGAAAAACCACCCCCAGTTCACCTGACCGAGGTTCGAACCTCGATCTCCCCTTCCTCAGCAGTCAAGCTCAACACGACAAGCGCCTTAGCCAACTAAGCCACCGAGGCGGGTAAATACTGCTTATTAGTTGTTCAGAACCAAATATAATTATGGGATGAACTTAACAACCAGACCCCAGACTAGTAATTTAACACTTAACTGAATTTTGTAATGAATGGACTCTAAGAAATAATGTTAACATTTAGTTACTATAGTATACTGAGCCGTACTTATCAAAACTCTCACCTTAGTTTTGGAGACATTTATACAAAGATTCATTCTGTCTGTCACCACATTCTAACAATATAATGCAGTCTTCAAGTCTCTTTCCTTCTCAGCAGTTAATACACGACATGGTGACCTGGCGGTCTAGGAGTAAGGTGTCAGAATTCTATGCTGGCGGCCGGGGTTCAATCCTCGGTCTCGGCACAGATTTATCTGATTACCAAACCCTTCCTTCACCTCTGACAAGACATCTTGTGAATGTGTGGAATGCCAGGCCTCCACCGTGGTTCGGATTCCATGTTAAACTGTAGGTCCTCCATTTCATCTCACAATCACCCTACCATTACACATTAGCGTAAGTGCGTATAACCCGAACGGGTAGTAAGACGTGGTGCTAATAATAATAATAATATAATTCTTATATTCCCTCTTATTGCCTTTGTCTTTGTACAAAGGAACACCCACCTGCGCCCGCAGTCAGCCTCATTCATATTATCACTTATTCTAAAATGTTCCTATTTTCTGCTACTTTCTCTATGTTTTCATCCCCACGTTCATTCTGAATGCCATAGGTTGTTCCTCGAACTCCTTGTCGCGTTCTCTATACCCACGTCTAGAACAGATCATTTCCTTCAATCATTCTGCATTCTTTATCCTTCCTTTAATCTCATTGGCTCCTTTACTCTCATCTTTTTCTCTTCAAATATTTGAACCCTTTAATTTATCAAATCCTTAGGGGGTATTTCAGGCTCAAGGATTTGAGAAAATATCAGATTCATGATTTGAAAGATAATAAAAATAAATATTTTAAAATTCTAATTTAGAATTTGTTTCATTGATGGTTTTGTCCAACATAATTATAGGAAAAACTCAAAACAACGAGACTCCAGATTACTAATTTACCACTTCATTGTCCAAATGTAGTTTGACAACAAATGTTAACATCGAGTTAATATTTATATTTTCCTGGCAACTTAAGAAATTGGGTAAACATCTTATGTTCACAATGTTTGTGCTAAGACTCGAATTTGAGATTTGGATGTGACCCATCTCTACTTTCTAAACATATGATAAAAGAAAAAAACACAAACCTTTAATCGACACATTTTAACCCGCCTCGGTGGCTTAGTTGGCTAACGCGCTTGTCGTGTTGAGCTCGACTAATGAGGCCGGGGAGATCGAGGTTCGAATCTCGGTCGGGTGAACTGGAGGTGGTTTTTCATAAATGGTTTTCCACTCTCCCTCCACGCAAATGAGGGTTCACTTCCTCTAATTCAACCTTCCCAATTCCTAATCCATTAGAGTAATTAGTACTTAAAGCGTATAACCCGAACGGGTAGTAAGACGCAGTGCTAAATATTATTAACACATTTTAATTTCCCTCTTTTTTAAATTGGTTTATCTTGCAATGATTCCACCAGCTCAGTCAGACAGACGAGTGGTTCAACATCGAGGACCGAAGCAAGTCTGGTATCTTGACCACAGAGGAAGAAATATGTTCCAACATGAGGGCAGCTGCCCAGGAGCTGCTGAACCACTATGTCAGGACTCAAGGACTCGGCGTTTCTCAGGTACGCAAACACTGCAACAACCGGGGTACCCAACACCTCTGACTTGGTGAAATTATCACTTTACACACACAAAGTGTATTCCCTCTACTCTTGTTCGACAAGAGCAACAATGCCGAAATATCACTCAATTTGTGTGACTATTTCTACTATAGAAGACAGAAGAAAGAAAGAATATGACACCTGGGGGCATTGGGTTCGTCCCACAATTTTCCTCTTCCCTGTGGAGGGCTTTATTAATAAAATGTGCACATACTAGTTTGTTTTTATTCTTTATTTATTTTCCGTGGTTATACAACCATTTCACTGTCGTACTATTGGGACACCTCATTTCTAAACAAATAAATATTTGTGTGATATCTTTGACTACATGCATTGTTTTAATTTACCTGTCCTATATTTAAAAATCACACATCACATGTTTTAAATAGTAATATTATTATTATTATTGTTGTTGTTGTGGTTAATTTATTTGTCAACATTTGTTAAAAGTTAAGAAGACATTTATCTAGCTGTACAACTCTTTTTGATTGCTTAGAGGGAAGATATAATACACCAAACTAGAATAATTAATATAACTTTAATTTACAATATCATTTCAAATTAAAATAAGACTAATCAAACACCAAATATTTTATAAAACGTTTTCTAATATCTATTAAATAAATTATGTATCTATATTCTATACATAGATCTTATTTGAAAATAACAATCGTGTGAGCATTTTTGTTAAATAAAACAAACAAATACAATTAGACAAAGCACAAGAACTAATGTCATCCATTTTCCGAATAAGCCAACATCTTAAAAGTGTAATATTGTTATTTGAACTGAAGATGCTGCGTAAATCTGTCGAGACTCGGGATTGGTTGCACACGATTGAGCCCCGCACGGTGCGCGCCGTCATGAAGAGGGTGGTGGAAGATATCGCCGCTGTGGACAGTCAAGTTGGGGCTCTCTACGAAGAGGGCCAGAGGACAGAACACAGCTCAGATTCTAGCCGGCGCACCCACAGGTCAGGACAGGATCCTTGGGAGAACCCTTGTGATGTATCACCTTTCATAACTCTCTTTGGTAACCTGGCGGTCTAGGCGTTAAGGTGTCAGACTTCTATGCTGGTGGCTGGGGTTCAATCCTCGGTCCCGGCACAGATTTATCTGATTACCAAAGCCTTCCTTCACCTCTGACAAGACATCTTGTGAATGTGGGGAATGCCAGGCCTCCACCGTGGTTCGGATTCCGCGTTAAACTGTGGGTCCTCCATTTCATCTCACAATCACCCTACCATTACACATTAGCGTAAGTGCGTACAACCCGACGCAGTGATAATAATAATAATAATAATAATATATTCATACGTACACTAATGGGTTAGGGATAGGCAAGATAGATAATATTTTTTGGAAGTTTTGAAGTTAAAAATTGTTTTTGACAAACTTTGAAAAATCTAAGTGGGAAGAAAAGCACTGAGCAGATTATTGTAAATGATCCATTTTTTCTTCCAACCCTTTTGCTGCTTATTTAATTTTTACTTCTTACCTTCAGAAATGCTAATTATAAGTAATGGACAAAGTGGTAATGGCTGCCTCTTAAAGAGAATTGATCGTCACCGCCCAATCCCCCGACCTAGGTTTAAGAGGCAACCATTACCTCCTTGTCCATTGGCAGCAGTGTAAATTGTGAACTGAGTTCTTCTTTACATTGTAAAGGCCATATTGTGTTCGTCCCCCTTTTATATGTTTCTATCCTCCTTTCTTCCACCTTCTTCCAAATATAATACTATTACCTCATAAAGCGAAAAGAGGTTTTTCTTATAGAGTTATATAATTATAAGTAAAAAATTCCAAATCTAAAAATTTTCGTGATGATTTTTATTATGATAAAATAATATGATTTTAAACTAGTAATGCATTTAAACATGAAATTTAGCACTACAATGTCTATAAATCACATAATAATCTATATTTTATATTGATAATATTTTATTTGTCACATCTTAGCCAAATGGAAAGTTATTCTGCTATCAAAACCATTCCTTATTCTACTAGCAACCCACAATAGTGTCAAACTAAATGTTAAATGAGGATTTGATAGGCCTTATATTGGCAGGGTGTCTACCATCCGGGAAAATCAGGGAAAACGGGAATTTGAAGTGATCGGGAAAAAACGGGAATAAGTCGGGAATTTGGTAAATCACAATAAACATCCGGGGAAATGATATTTTGCTCAAAATATGAAATACAATAATCAGTAAATTATAATGTCATTTTTTTGGGTTGTAGCTGTGTAATATATTTTTAATTCCTAGTAAACAATTTTAATTCAAATTTTAAAACTAATTTTTTTTTAAATAATACAAAAACCTGAAAGGAGGGGGAAGGGGGGGGGGCGAGTTAGGAGGATGTGATATACTTTTTTAGTGGGGAATTTTAGGAAATGATCAGGGAAAAGGTCAGGGATTTCATTGGTCAAGTTTAGTAGACACCATGATTGGCCTAATAGAAAGAGAAAGAAAACTTTCAAAATTCAGGCTACATCAACACAAGTTGCACAATTTTGTGCAGGTTTTTGTTAGTTTGGTACTTTCCTCGGTGTAGTCTATAAGATCGTCTATTATTTGTGTTAGGCTTAGTTTCAAAATAGGAAATAGGTAAAGAACCAAAATAAAATAGCAAAAGAAGAAACAAAATAAAGGTTACATAGGCCTAACTTACTCTCGGCTCCAGACCACTACAGGTTTGTGTTTGTACTAACTATCGTAAAATTCTCAAACACACGCTAACACAATTTTACTATTGCTACAGAAATATTATATTTATTACAATTCAAATGGTATAAGTTCACCAATCATAAAATTAACTTACACAACAAGCCACAACAAATATGTCCTCTATACAGTTAAAGTGTTACCAACATAGTAAAATAACCGGGTAAATATCACTAATAATACACTAATAAATCCCTAAACAATATTTTCTGCCACATTAATATTGTACATGTCCCCAAGAAGTGAAATGCGAAAGTAAACAAGAACTACTATTGCTATAATTTAACAGTTCTCGAAACCAAAACCAGATGTCAGGGGTGCACAACCGGGGCTATTTTCGACTGTTGCAGCAAAGATAGATAAAGCTTACTTACACCCGCCTCGGTGGCGTAGTTGGCTAACGCGCGAGTCGTGTTTAGCTCGACCGCTTATGACGGGGAGATCGAGGTTCGAATCTCGGTCGGGTGAACTGGGGGTGGTTTTTCCTAAATGGTTTTCCACTCTCCCCTCCATGCAAATGCGGGTTCACTTCCTCTAATTCAACCTTCCCAATTCCTAATCCATTAGAGTAATTAGTATTTAAAGCGTATAACCCGAACGGGTAGTAAGACGCGGTGCTAAATATTATTAGATAAAGCCTACACATCGTGGGGTGAAGTCAGTTTCTGCAGTCGATGGCTATAATGCCGATATTGGACATAGCCCCTTATCGCAGCTAAAGGCTTGAGCCAAGAATTGTTTCAGTTTTTTTAGAGTGACATATGAGGTAATTTTACATACTAAGGTTTTGAGAGAAAACTGTGAACCTACACTTTTTTAATTATTTTTTTTTCTGGTCTCAATCGGCCCTTTTTGATTGGCAATTATAAAAACTTTTTTTTTTTTTTAAATTCGGTGTGAAAACATGTGAGCAGCAAACATTTGACTCTATTGAGCATTTGATGCTTTGATCTATTTTCATTCTCTATTTGGTCTCTTTCTAGTCTCTTTTATTGCCATTTTAAGCTCTTTTCTCTTTGGGGGGGGTCTACCACTCCTAGCCCTACAACATTTTAGAAAACATTCTAAAATACTCTTTCGTAAGGAGTGTAAGATATGATAAAATAATACAGACTTAGATAATGCTTGATAATACAGATAAATAGAATGCAAAAATTTGAATATAAGAAGTGAAGTGTATTCAATTTTAAGGTGGTTTCTGGTTATTAACGCCTGTTATTTTAATTACTATTGTGTACATTATTTTTATTACCCTCTCGACTTGCGGCTTACTGTTAAATATTTAACAATTTATATAACAACACTCCAGTGTTTAACCTTTTTACTCATATCATTGTATGTTTTATCTAATGTTTTGACTTTAATTAAAAATAATGCTATGACGCATTAACCATCACTTCTTATATTCAACTTTTTGCATTCTATTTATCTGTATTATCAAGCATTATCTAAGTCTGTATTATTTTATCACTCCTAGCCCTGATTAAGCCTTAGTGCCACCAACAAATGCTATTTTGTTTGTCGTGTCTTTTACGTTATAAACCACAAATAAAACAGTTTTAGTAAATTAATTAATTATTATATTAGTACTATTATGTTTGTGATTTAGTACTCCTAGCCGTAGCCTAGCCTTGGAATTATTATATCAAGACAAGGGTCCTGTCACGTATATGACCCTGGCCATTCCGTTCTGGTCTAGTAGGTGTCTTATTGTATTTAGTGAAGGGCCGCACTCAATCTGACCTTGAAACTGGCACAAGGTCTTCTTAATGTCTTAGGGTTCTTTATTGACCTTGAATCTCTCAAATACCTTGGGATTTTAGGGATTAGAGCATCCCATCTATAGTTTTTTTAACGGTAACTAAGAGCAGATTTTTAAACTATAGTTCCGTAGATGAAATATTTTGGCATTCATAGTAGTTAGTTAAACCGAGTTAAGGGCACGGGGAGAGTGATTTCCTTATTCCCTTCTCGCTAATGTTGATGCATCCTCTGTTTATATCCTCACTTTCATCTTAGATTAATATTTTAATATAATCATGGTTGTAAATATATAATTTATAAAAAAGAATCTGTTAAAGTTTATCTGAGTGTTGTTATGAAAGTGTCCCTCTCCCGCTAGTGTGAGTGTGTCTAGGCATGCGTACCGCTCCAACTGGTCCACGTACACGCCCAGCCACTTGGACTCCAGTCTGGTCACCAACATGCAGAAACTGTTCTCTGAGCGCATCGAGATCTTCTCGTCGGTCGAATTCTCCAAGGTGTCTGTCCTCACCGGCATCATCAAGATCAGCCTCAAGGTTTGGAGTCTTGCAATACACAAACTGGGACTAAGACAATTCTCTTGTAAACTCTCATTGATGTGAACACCGCCACAAAGCTGAATCATAACTGATGCCCGGGTACTCAAGTTGGAATATCAGTACTAGGACAGGTGACCTGGCGGTCTAGGGGTAAGGTGACAGACTTCTGTGCTGGCGGCCGGGGTTCAATCCCCGGTCCCGGCACAGATTTATCTGATTACCAAACCCTTCCTTCACCTCTGATAAGACATCTTGTGAATATGGGGAATGCCAGGCCTCCACCGTGGTTCGGATTCCACGTTAGACTGTAGGTCCTCCATTTCATCTCACAATCACCCTACCATTACACATTAGCGTAAGTGTGTATAACCCGAACGGGTAGTAAGACGCGGTGCTAATAATAATAATAATCAGTACTAGGGGTCTGCGAGCTTGGCTTTTTTCAATCGAGTCGAGTTCAAGTATAGTCCTAGTCATAATTTTAAAAGGTTAAAAAAAGTATATTAAAACACATGTTCTTAAAAATATGAATGACACTCATTTTTATAAATAGTAAATAATTTTGGGGGAAAAAAAAGGTCAAATAATGGAAATATCGGTTTTTAAATTAGAAATAACATTTATAAAACACAATTTAAAATACAAGAACACTCAAATAAAAATCTAATAAAACAAATAATTAAAATGGTTTCAACACTCATGTTTTTAAGGACATTAAATGTCAGGCCTCCACCGTGGTTCGGATTCCACGTTAAACTGTAGGTCCTCCATTTCATCTCATGATCACCCTAACATTCCGTAAGAAACATAAACAATTAAAAATTTGAAGTGTTTCGCCCTGTTTATTATTCACCACCACACAGGGTGACTACTAACCATGCTGACCATTCTTACTATGCACTCGTTTTATTATTTCTTAATAGCGTTATGGTGAAAACGCATATAGTGGTTTCACGTATGACGAAGAATACTTGTATTTAACTGTCCCATTGTGCATTTTTCTCATTTATTCTAGTCATGCCAAACATTAGAATTAATACACACAAAACAAATTAAGAAACATCTGATGTGGCTTAGCTAAAAATTACGAAACACCGAGAATTAAAGTAGGTTTCCACACATCTTTGCTCTATATTCGTTACTAGCTGTAAGACCACTAACTAGTTTTTCAATTCTCAAGTTTGTTGAGCCTCTCAGGGTATGCATTCAGCAGACACAGGTGATTTAGTTTACGTTGCCTTATCGTGAAGCGAAGATTGTTTTATATTTGTACAAGCATTGAAAAACTGTTTTCTGCAGTAGCTGATGTAGCTGGTGACACTATCAGAGTTTTCAAGCACATTTTATTTTTATGTTACCTTAGTATCTTGCCTCAACATGATCTTTACATTATTTAAAAGCTTAACTATAGTATTTTGAGGGATGGTGGGGGGAGCGAGGTGAAAATGAAAATGATACTTTTTACCCCCTCAATTTTTAGGGGAGCTAAAATTTACCCTCGTACCCCTCTGTCCCTGTGCCACTGCCTTTAGTCGAGTTTGAATTAACTTGGGATAAAAACATCAAGTTGTATTCAAGTTTGAGTAATTAATACAATATTACAACTAGAAAAATATCAACTTAAATTTTTGCGATAGATTCGTGCTTAAGACATAAACATTATATATATTTATTAATTTTTAAGGTGACCTGGTGGTCTAGAGGTGAGGTGTCAGACCTCTGTGCTGGCGGCCGGGGTTCAATCCTCGGTCCCGGCACAGATTTATCTGATTACCAAACCCCTCCTTCACCTCTGACAAGACATCTTGTGAATGTGGGGAATGCCAGGCCTCCACCGTGGTTCGGATTCCACGTTAAACTGTAGGTCCTCCATTTCATCTCACAATCACCCTACCATTACACATTAGCGTAAGTGCGTATAACCCGAACGGGTAGTAAGACG
>CABFVX010005865.1:31646-45946 GCA_902151425.1 Timema shepardi
CCGGGGTTCAATCCTCGGTCCCGGCACAGATTTATCTGATTACCAAACCCTTCCTTCACCTCTGACAAGACATCTTGTGAATGTGGGGAATGCCAGGCCTACACCGTGGTTCGGATTCCACGTTAAACTGTAGGTCCTCCATTTCATCTCACAATCACCCTACCATTACACATTAGTGTACGTGCGTACAACCCGAACGGGTAGTAAGACGCGGTGCTAATAATAATAATAAAAAATATATATATATTTATTTCTGGGTAAAAGTTGGTTAATTTTGAGTCCAGTAGTTTATAAAATTGTCAATAGGTACATTTTTTATTTGTCTGAATGTGGATGTTATTATAAACTTTTTATTTATATCTCTGTATGTTTTGTATGGATGATATAACCGAAAGTAAACACTGTAAGCTAGTATTAGTATTCATTAGCTCACCATATGTGACAGGTGTTTTGGTGATTCGCTCTGGCAACACGTGTTTCTGAAGAACAATGGAACACACATGTTTTTACAGGTCCTTGACATATAACTGTTCTGACTCGGTACATAGCGGGTTTTTTTCTGTACTGATCTGGGTGTACAGGTTTGATTCCTCTCTGATTCAAAGATGTATAGTAATTGTTACGTTTAATTTGTTCACTTTCATTAAATGTAAATCATCAATCCGAAATCTAGTTTTTTGTATTTGTCCTAGAATTGATCATCGAGGATAAAGAAATATGTCAATTGGTAGATGTGCTAATTATTATTATTATTAATAATAATAATAATATTTAGCACTGCGTCTTACTACCCGTTCGAGTTATATGCTTTAAGTACTAATTTCTCTAATGGATTAGGAATTGAGAAGTTTGAATCAGAGGAAGTGAAACCGCATTTGCGTGGAGGGAGAGTGGAAAACCATTTAGGAAAAACCACCCCCAGTTCACCCGACCGGGATTCGAACCTCGATCTCCCCGTCCTCAGCAGTCGAGCTCAACACGACAAGCGCGTTAGCCAACTACGCCACCGAGGTGGGTTGCTATTTATTTATTGATCCAAGGTTTAAATAATAATGTATGTAAAATAATATGGAGGGATGTTTTAACATTAATGTGGACCTAAAGTTTTCTAAACAATAGGGAACCTTAACACTAACAAAACTTGTTAAAACTAAGATTACTTGTAATAGAGCACTAGACCAAACAATGATTTGGATTATGTTGGATGGCCAGCACACTTGTACAAGTGTTGTGTGTTAGGAAGAGGAGTAGAAACCAATATGGCTACTACAACGCTGCCATTGGACAAAAAGGTAAAGGTTGCTCGGAGAAAATTGGTCGCTACCACTCAATCCCTTGACATATGAGAAAATGGAAACAAAAGGAATGATTTACATAGGACCACCCACCTCGTTGGCGTGGTTAGCTAACGCGCTTGTCGAGTTGAGCTCGATTGCTGAGGACGAGGAGATCGAGGTACCACTCTCCCTCCACGCAAATGCGGGCTCACTTCCTCTAGTTCAACCTTTCCAATTCCTAATCCATTAGAGTAATTAGTACTTAAAGCGTATAACCTGAACGGGTAGTAAGACGCGGTGCTGAATATTATTATTATTATTATTATTATTATTACATAGGACCGACATAAATGAAAACCTTTAAGGTATCTCAAAGAGTTAAAAGAAGTTTACCTAAGTTATTTATGTAATTAAATATAAATATTGAGTAAACTTTTTGTGTTTTTTCCCCCAGACTTTTCTGGAGTGTGTCCGTTTAAGAACATTCAGCCGGTACGGTCTGCAACAGATCCAAGTTGACACTCACTACCTGCAGTTGTATCTGTGGAGATTCGTAACAGATGAGAAGTGAGTTACTCCATTCTTTGTTTGGTTTAAACTTTTATCAAGGGAAAGTATTGTAATACTTCGATATTATAATGAATATTTACATTTTATGTGTGGCCAAACCCAAAAAACTTCATTTCACAATCTTTCTGTTTGTCCGTGTATTTTAGTCCTTAGCCACAGCTTATGAAACAGTCTGATGGATTTTATTCAAACTTTATATCTAGACTCTTTACAGCAATAACATGGGCCTTTTTTATATTTTGACAAGGTGTACATCACACCCACAGACGAGGTATACATAACACTAACAGGCCTAACTATAGCTTAGTGTACAAAAAACATTGTTGCAATAATGAAAGTTATTTACTACCCCTTCGAGCTCTACACATACATACTACTAACACTAATGAGGCAGGATTGGGATACTACTAACACTAATGAGGCAGGATTGGGATACTCTAGCTTTGTACAGTGAATAGAACGCTACTGGAAAATAATTTGGACGCTGATAGTGGATTAAACAAAATTTGAAAAGGTGGCAAACATGCTTGCACCATTTAAATCAAGTGATATTTTTTCCTAGGTATTTTTGGGGATAAAATTTATATTATTTCTTTGTGGAAGCTATAGAAGGTCATAATTCACTATATACTCATTTTATTGGGCAGTGTTAATAAATTAGGACCCACATCGATACGCATCACTCTCTTACTATACTTTTCTCATCCCTGTTCCATCAGTGTAATTATAACCCGAGCAGGTACTCGGACGCCGTGAAAATAAAATATAAATAATAATTTTATCTGTGAAATTTCTATGTCACGGCTTTGTTAATCTTACCACAACACAAGGCTTTGTTAAAATTTATAATGACTGTACGTTACAAGATTATAAGTATGTGTTTATTTATTTTTTGTTACGAAGAGCTGGTAGTTGTAGGTTGGCTAGGCCATGGCCCCAAAAGGGGTACGCATCTGGTGACAATTTAAAAAACACTGTTTTAAAATAGGTTCACTATCTTTGCACTCTACTTTTATTTGTTTAAAGGGATGTAATTTTGTCTAGGGACTAACCTTAACACAGTGCCTTATTTGTTTGTTGTGTTGAACAGCCTGGTGCACTTCCTGCTTGACGAGATCTTGGGGAGCGCAGTTCACCGCTGCTTGGAGCCGGTGCTCATGGAGCCCAGTGTTGTCGACATTATCTGTGAGCGGGGCTGAGACAATGTCCATGTAGTTTCGTTTCTTACGACTGTCGCACTTATACTACAGCTTAGGACCCTCTCACCAAGATACGAACTAAGCACTTATATAAGTGGTAAATATTTAGTTGAGTCTCTGACTCACAGCTAAGTGTGCATCATATTCCATGCAATGAACTAGTATTTCTATTAATTAATTGTGGCTATGAGCAGATTTAGGTTTGAATCACAGTTAGATGTACCTTTTTTCCCTCCTTCGAATGGTTTTGCCTCTAACACTACACATATGTGTGTACACTTTCTCTAAATTCTACCTTACTCATTTAAATCCCATCAATGTAAATATGATGATAGCGTAGTATAAACGTTTAGTGAAACACAATTCACACAATAATCTTTTCTTTGTTAATTCATAGATAATTAAATATTTATGGGTATGATGTGCGTTTTTTACACTCTCCTTGGTTCATATGCTCACATTTAAAAGAATATTGCTCAAAAATATGCTCCTTCTTTCTGCTCAGCCCTAGAAACAAACAAACGCACTTCTCTCGTCATTTCTTCTTACACTTTTACACTTTCCACATGGTTTTGAATTTTCGGAAATATTCCTTTTTCATAAGAAGAGACACATTAAAACTGCACGGAACACAAAGAAATATATGTTATGAGACTAGAAGCATGTAGTTCCATGACTAGAACTCCGTAAAAACTGTTTTATTTTTGGTAAATTTTGTTTTTTAAATCTCACTTTTCGTGTTTATTCAAAATTACATATTATCTGAGGTGTTTAAGTATTGAAACCTTATTTATTTGCTTTAAAATTCTTTGTCAAATTTGTCTGCATATTTTATAATTTTGTAGCCTAAAGTTAGCTTACACTACAGCGAAATACTAGCCAAATGATTACATGGTTTAAATTTCTGCTTAATTTCTTCTTAATTTTGTGTTTATTTTAAAAAAAAATTATGAAAGCTGTGTTATTTCATTTTATAGGAATATTTCGTGTTACAAGACGATTTCGTTTTATTTCGCTTTTCAAAAACATTGTAAACTATTAAAGGAAAAAGTACTTGATTACATCTTAGCGCTTTATCACGTCTCACCATTTTTACGGGTCTCTATTTATACCATTTCTTTGTGTTTTGTGTTTTTAATGTGTCTTCTTAAGAAAAAGGGAGTATTCCCGAACATTCAAAACAATGTGTAACTGTGGAAATGTGAAGAAGTGTAAGAAGAAATGAAGAGAGAAGTGCGTTTGTCTACATCTAGACCTAACCTAACTTTCTCATCACTACTCTTTGTAATGGTGATAAATTGTTTCGAACAAAGTGGCAAGGAAACTCGAGAAGGAAAAGATGAAAGTCATGATGTTTGCTGATGACTTGATGGTATGGGTGGAGAAAAAGAGGAAGTACAGGAACAACTACAAGAATGGAATGAGGGAGTGAAATTTATCATGACAAAGTGAGAAGTGATGGTAATGACAAGGAAGATGATAAGCCATAAGGTTGGATGGAGTAGAGCTGAGGTACAGATTGTAAGAAATCTCGGCAGCGTAAGATTGAGGCGAAGGGAGTATAGAACATATGATAAGAAAAGGGCTGAAAGGAGAGTTGTTTTATGGGTGCATGAGAGACCTGCTATGGAGAATAGAAGTCCCCGAGAAGTCTAAGGAAGTGTTGTACAGAGTGTACTTTGTACCCATTGTCACATGTGCAGTCAAAACATGGACATTGAATGTAAGAGACTGGGAAAGTGGAGGACATAGGAACTAAGTTTGTGAGGAGCCTGTTAGCTGTGATGAGGAGAAACAAGATTAGGAAGTAAGTTATCTGAGGAAGAGTTGGAGTACAGGTAGTACATGAGATAGTGGGGGAAGCGAGACTGAGATGGTATGGACATGTAGTGAGGATGTTGGAGTACATGAGATAGTAGAGGAAGCGAGACTGAGATGGTATGGACATGTAGTGATGATGTTGGAGTACATGAGATAGTAGAGGAAGCAAGACTGAGTTGGTATGGACATGTAATGAGGATGTTGGAGTACAGGAGATATTAGAGGAAGCAAGACTGAGATGGTATGGACATGTAATGAGGATGTTGGAGTACATGAGATAGTAGAGGAAGCAAGACTGAGATGGTATGGACATGTAATGAGGATGTTGGAGTACATGAGATAGTAGAGGAAGCAAGACTGAGATGGTATGGACATGTAGTGAGGATGTTGGAGTACATGAGATAGTGGAGGAAGCGAGACTGAGATGGTATGGACATGTAATGAGGATGGAAAAGGGATGATACCAAAGATGATGATGATGCAGGTGAAGTGCATGGGTAAAATCCTGCAAGGAAGACCAAGAAAGAGATGGGAGGAGCAGCTAACAGAGAGTGTGCAGGTGGAAGGATAGAGGAAACAGTTGATGGTGGTGATGATGGACTCTTTTAAAATAACAAATGACATCAAACAATATGGAAGAATGCCTAATTTAGACATTAAGTTTGCTAATTAGAAAGTAATCCTCTTATTAACTTTACAGTCACTTTTATGTTTGCAAGAAGGCACAGGAAAAAATTGATAAAAACATATTGAAAAAGAATCGAACACAAGATGGCTTTAACAATGAAACAAAGAACACAGTTCACACTTTTAATGGCACCCTTTAGACATAGAGGTAATGGCTGCCCCTTGAAGGAAATTGACCGCTACCACCCACTCACCAGACCTAGGTTTCGTTCTGTCGGAACTCGTAAGTGAAACACAGCTTCCTAAAAGATGAAACCAAAAATCACAAAAGGGGATAAAAGAGAGTTGATAAAGAATTATAGGACACTTAGATAGGGATGACTATCAAGAAGACCAATCTCCGCAAATTGTAACCGTGCTAAATCCCAAGTCCGGCTCGTGCATTAATCTGTAATTGTAATGATGCAACATTTCCAATGTTATTTACTTGTTAAAAATATTCAAGCATTACTTGTTGCTAGTATCAAATCTGACAATATCTTTACGTTGGTTTTTCAAAATTCTTATGGTATACTTATTTTTGTTTGCTATTTTGTTTTGATAGATTATACAGTATTTTGGTGGTTAAAACAGTTATACTCAATCGTGCTTGGAAACTATTGATAATATGATTAATTGTAATGGAAGATATTGAGTGTTAAATACGTTTTGTACTATTTTTTTTATTCCTGATTGCATAGTAATGTTGTTGCCATAATGAGCAATTAGTACTATTTTATTGTATCCCGCTCCCCTTCTTAGTGTATAGACAGCTAGTCACATACAGTAGCCCCATGGCTTCTTTGGTGCTGACTGACAGCTCACAGCTGACTTCTGACAGTCTACATTTAGGTATATAACTAAATTTTGACTGTCAGAAGTAACAGCTGCTAGACACAGGTTTTTGCAGATCATATGGTTCGGCGTAGGGATACATAATTTGGTCTGGTAACTTTTCAAAGCTGTCACTCGGCACCAAAGAAGCCACGGGGATACTGTATATGGGGTAGGGATGAGGAAGGTAGAGTTTAAAAACTGGAGGAGAACAACCCTCATTGCGCCCAGACAGACCAGATGATTCCGTGCCCTAATATTTCATAGTACCCTAAAACTCACATTTCCATCTTAATTTTAATAAATTGAAAAAGTATTGTATTGTTAAAATTTAAACTAGTGCACAGACAAAGTATACACCCCCGGGTTAAAATGGCTGCACTCATCGGGAGAACTTGAGTCCTTCAACACGGGGGATCACTCACTACCTGTAGTCCCAAGGGACAGCATCACTATCAAACATGGGGATCACTACCTGTAGTCCCAAGGGACAGCATCACTATCAAACATGGGGATCACTACCTGTAGTGTCAGGGGACACCATCACTATCAAACATGGGGATCACTACCTGTAGTCCCAAGGGACAGCATCACTATCAAACATGGGGATCACTACCTGTAGTCCCAAGGGACACCATCACTATCAAACATGCATTTTAAATATGGTTTTACTAAAGAGAAGACATAAATTGCTTTCTATATTCCATTCACGGTAGGAATTGACTTCTGAAAGGCCTTTTTCCCTACCATAAATCTACTATATAGTAGGATATTGGTAGGAAAAAAAAACCTTTCAGAGAGTAACTCCTACCGTGAATGGAATATAGTGTCAATAAACCGGCTCTCGCAAAGCTAGGTTTACCCCTCAAACGAACCCACTCGGACTGCAAACTACAAAGAAAATGTAGAATGCAATAGTCCTTTCTTTTGTCCAAGTGAATTGTGAACAATATTCAAACACGGGAAGTGTCGCCACCACTGAAAACTAACCCCCCAGTGCCCAAGGGCTCAGTATTTGGTGTATACTTTGGCTGTGGCCTAGCCCTAGAATTAGGTAGGCTGCTGACTTTAGAGTTTATTAGATCCAAAAATGTATCTTTGCTGAATCATTTAAAGGGAATACGGCAATTTATTTTTATTTAGTGAACTACATCTTATAATGTGAAATGTTTTCCTACTAGTTTTTGTTAATTTGTTTCAGATATTATGTTATTATGTTGCAACAAAATTTCATTCTATTGTGAATTTAAAAATATATGTGTCCATACCAATATTGTGTTTATTGATATAAATAATTTTAATACTGATTATTATTTTGTTTTTATTTTCAAAATGCATACCTATAATGCTGGGTCTCTTTTTTTGAATATCTGCTTTATTGAACTGTTGCTCGAGATGGTTGTAGTGTTGTTATATTGGAATAACAGCATTCGGGGGAAAGTTTGGGCTCCTACGGAGAAACAATTATAACTTTTAAAAAAGAAATTCAAATTTACAATTTTTCAGAGTGTTTTTAATTAACTACAATTAGGTTTCTTGATCAATGAATATACACAAAATAGCTGTTTTAAGTAAAAAAATAAAATGAAAATATGAGCAGTTCTAAACACTCAACAAATACACTGTGTATTGTCAGAATTAAATATTAACACAAAAAACAACTCGTAGTTGTGCTGGCGGCCGGGGTTCAAGCCTCGGTCCCGGCACAGATTTATCTGATTACCAAACCCTTCCTTCACCTCTTGACAAGACATCTTGTGAATGTGTGGAATGCCAGGCTTCCGCCGTGGTTCGGATTCCACGTTAAACTGTAGGTCCTCCATTTCATCTCACAATCACCCTACCATTACACATTAGCGTAAGTGCGTATAACCCGAACGGGTAGTAAGACGCGGTGATAATAATAATAATAACTTGTAGTTACTTGTTAATGTATATATATATATATATATATATTTATATTTACAATAGGCCATGTAGGGACTAGGAAAGTGGACGCCATGGGAATGAAGTTATCCGGGCAACCTTAGGAGTACAAGGAGCACATGAGATAGTAGAGGCATGTAATGAAAATATAAAAAGAGAGGATGCCATATAAAATTATGGAAATGTAGTTTGGAGGATAAAGACTGCAAGGGAGGCCAAGAAAGATGGGATCAGCAGATAACAAAGTGTTCAAGTGAGAGGAGAAGGATGAAGAACAATGGAAGAATAGAAGAAGATGGAGGCATTTTACTAAACTGACCTGCCACAGTTTGAAAACAATTGATGAATATATATATTGAATAGGAATTTGTTTTAGAACTTTAATACTAATATGCATTAAGATAATTAGTTTATCACTTAACTGAATATATTAAAACCAAAAGAAGTTAACATTTTGCTCTTGTTATGTTTTATAGTAACTTGAAAATTAGTGTAGTAAAGTAAACTTCTTATGTTTACCTGGAATACAAAGATTTGTATTCAAGAATTGGGATTGGTAAAATAGTGCATTTGACCCATCTATAGATGGAATATAATTATTTTACATATATTAGTCCTGCTGAAGAAGTAAGTTTTTGGGACGTATGATCTAGACAGTAACCCCATGGTTTCTTTGGTGCTGACTGACAGCTCACAGCTGACTGTCAAAAGTGACAGCTGCTAAACACATGTTTTTTCAGATCATCTGGTTTGGCGTAGGGATACGTAATTTGGTCTGGTAACATTTTAAAGCCGTCAGTCAGCACCAAAGAAGCCATGGGGCTACCTTTGTTATGTGTTTGTGGGCAATCCTCTGGCAACTGAAAGTCATTACTCTGACACTATACCTAGCTTGAGTTAAAACCCATAATCAATTTTGATGTTACGTGCAATCAATATTTTTTTATGTTGACAGCTGTATCTATTAAGGTGTGGCCGAAGGAGCGCAAGTGTTTTTACAGTTTTTATAGGATTAACATTTTTTGACCAAATATTTCTCCAGTACAAAAAACTAAATTCTATGTTGCTACTGGATAAATATTTGTTTCATTTTGACCAAAAGAGTGTAATGCTATAAAAACTGTTAAATTACTCGCGCTCCCTTCTGCCGCACCTTAAGGGACACTCGCTTAGACTTGATCCCAAAACTAGACTAATATTACTTGTCCTCCCCCATACCTCCTCTGCAGCCCATCCTTGGGCATTGGGCTTGTCATTTGTTGACCTAAGCTACCCTAAAAAAACCCATGGGGCATTTTGTATTCAAATATCTTCTTGGACTCCTGGCTATAACCCCCTCAATCCCACCCAAAAAGTAAATTTCTTGGTGCCCCATTGTCTCAACTGAGAGGTTATCTGCCCTATGTACTAATTACACTAAGCTTTTAAACTCAAACTCACCTTTTATAAATGTAGAAATAATGTATCATAAATTTGAAAAAATAATATTTAGCACCGCGTCTTACCACCCGTTCGGGTTATACGCTTTAAGTACTAATTACGCTAATAGATTAGGAATTGGGAAGGTTGAGTTAGAGGAAATGAACCCGCATTTGCGTGGAGGGAGAGTGGAAAACCATTTAGGTAAAACCCCCCCCAGTTCACCCGACCGAGATTCGAACCTCGATCTCCCCGTCCTCAGCAGTCGAGCTCAACACGACAAGCGCGTTAGCCAACTACGCCACCGAGGCGGGTAATTTGAAAACAATACATTTAGTTACCCCAACGCTATCTACAAGCAATCGGTTATGGTAGTTTTTATTTTTCACATCACAAAGCATCTGTCTACTTCTTACTTCACTGATTCAGCGAATACAACATCTTGATAACCGAGCTGGATGTAATTTAACCCAACATCTCGATAACCGAGCTAGATGTAATTTAACCCAACATCTCGATAAATCTTGATAACCGAGCTGGATGTAATTTAACCCAACATCTTGATAACCGAGCTAGATGTAATTTAACCCAACATCTTGATAACCGAGATGGATGTAATTTAACCCAACATCTTGATAACCGAGCTAGATGTAATTTAACCCAACATCTTGATAACCGAGCTGGATGTAATTTAACCCAACATCTCGATAACCGAGCTAGATGTAATTTAACCCAACATCCCGATAACCGAGCTAGATGTAATTTAACCCAACATCTCGATAACCGAGCTGGATGTAATTTAACCCAACCAATATGCACATTAAACACTGCCTGTGGAGGCTAGAACAGAAGTTGTGAAGACAAACAGACAAACACCCCCTTTGTCTGAACGTCTGATGTGTTTGTCGGTTGGGGACATCTGCAGGCCACATACAATTACACAGGATATTTGTTTGTGGTCGGTGTGTATTTAATTTTGGTCCCTAAGAGGAAGGTTTTTTTTCCCATACCTACTGTCAATATATTTGACACATTACCTCGCCTAACAAACTATTGCGGGCGATATCTCAATACAATTGGGTAAGTCCGTTGTTATTGACTTGGTAATGGTCAGCTTGTGGCTAATGTTACAGCGGTAAGCATAAGATGTGCAACCCTTAATAAAATGTCAAAAAAATGTAACCGGAAGTCGAAATTTTAATATGAAGTATTGAGTCTTAGGAACCCAATACCGATATTTTTTTATTGGTCTAAATATACAAATGAAGACTTTAATTCTCTAAAAATAAAATCATAAAATCTAAAACCGGGAGTGAAAAAAGGTTTTACGAAAGTATATCTAAATTTTTGCTCTGGTTTGTTAATGTATAATTACTATGTAGTTTCACATATATTACGAGCATTTAGTAAATATCTCCTTTTTAAACAATGGAGTGAGAAAGTCCGTGCACACTGTGCAGTTCTGTACAATTTATTTAAATACATGAAACCCGCCTCGGTGACGTAATTAGCTAACGCGCTAGTCGTGTTGAGCTAGACTGTCAAGGATGGGGAGATCGAGATTCGAACCTCGATCGGGTGAACTGGGGATGGTTTTCCCTAAATGGTTTCCCATTCTCCCTCCACGCAAATGCGGGTTCACCTGTTATAAATTCAACCTTCCCAATTCCTCATTTATTATCGTAATTAATAATTAAGGGCATAACTCGAACGGGTAGTAAGACGTGGTGCTAAATAAATAGATAGATGAACAATATTTGTGTTATGATTTTACTTTTTGATATATATAATTAAAGTAATAAATGTAAAAAAGGTCCAATCACTATAATCAATACGAATATTTTACTATTATTATTATTAGCACCGCGTCTTACTACCCGTTCAGGTTGTACGCACTTACGCTAATGTGTAATGGTAGGGTGATTGTGAGATGAAATGGAGGACCCACAGTTTAACGTGGAATCCGAACCACGGTGGAGGCCTGGCATTCCCCACATTCACAAGATGTCTTGTCATAGGTGAAGGAAGGGTTTGGCAATCAGATAGATCTGTGCCGGGACCGAAGAATTCGAATTTAAAACATTGTCATAAACTACTATTCTGAGCAATAAATTGGTTCTCCATCAATTAATTTAATTATTCATTCCCCTTAAAACTCACTTTAGCAAACATAAGATAAAAAAAATAGTTTTATGTTTGATCAGTCTCGAGTCGTGTTGCGTTCACACGCCCAAGGCTTGGGCGGCAATCATGTCTGTCACGTCTTATATGCCCTAATCGTCCATCTTAGGGTGCTAATTGTTGTACTGCGCAGCTAGCACATGATTGGATGATAATTGGGATGATGTTGTATCTCACCCCTTCTAGTTTTTTGGAAAATTGGTTTAATAAGTTCCCAAGTTATTTGAGTTAAACATGAATGCACCATTTATTGAGTTAAAACAACATTTTTATAAATGAAATTTTATATTACACCGACGCAAAACAGGTCTTACTTGTATGGTAAACCGCCGTGGAGTGCAGTCAGCGCACTTCGCAGAGCCTTCTCCAGCCCCTAATATCCGAACTACCCATAGTGTTAAAACCAACCAATAAGAGAGCTCTTAACCATCTGATGTTATGAGAGCTAGCTTCTTATTGGTAGTCCTAATACTGATTGATCTACAAATACCCTGTTTAGCCCTCTCCCCCTTGGGTGCACCACTGCTTACAGCAAAAGATATGTGTAAGTATCTTAGCGATAAACCAATGACGTAGCGATAGAGTATTAATAGTCCTAGATAATCTCCCCTGTGTTAGTCAGAGTTCCCGCATCTAAATAGCTTCTGGAACATACATTCTCATGTTGGAAGACTCGTTTGTTTCCAAGCAGCTTTGTGTGAGATAAGTTAGGCTTTAAGAAATAGTTTTAATCGCAACGTGAGTTGGACAATCCACCTGGTTCCCTCTCACCAAGATATGATGGACGCTCGACCGATGGACCACTTCATTTTACTCTTATTATGATTGTTTGCTCTGAGTATTGCTAACTGTGTGCTTTTAATTACACCGGGCTAATTGAATAGGATCTGTCTCTCTTAAACATTCAGAAATGTGCATAGTGGTCTAGTGGTCATAGGTTCTGGCTACGGGCTCAGATGTCCCGGGTTTGATTCACGGCGTGTCCAGAATTTCTGAGAAATCTTTCCAGATTATCTGGGATGCAGAACCCCTTTTCTATAGGCACACATCTTCAAATATTTCCCTTGACGTTCTTGGACAACGATGGTTGAGGGTCCTCGGCCCCCCTATCTCCCCTGCAACTTTTAGAGTACAGCATACCTATTAATTTTTCTCAGAATACGCCACTGAATTAAACATACATTGGCAATAGTGACCTCAATAATGCCTGTATTATTATTATTATTTTCTTTTATATCTAATATCTATCTTCGCGTAGAAAACAAGAAGTAGATTCGATTCTTGCGATATATTGATTTCTGAGAATACATTCTATTTAAAACACGAACATATTTTCGACTCTTGCAATATGTTCATTCCTATTTTATTAGGCAAGACTGCGTTTGAATATTTTTACAATTACTTCTATAACATATTTGAAAAAAAATAATAAACTCTCAGTTAAAATCAATTTAAAAACAATTTTATGAATTAGATAGTCCTTATTTGATTCTTAAAACTCGATAGCACTTATTAAGTGATCAGATTACCTGAATCGATTTAAAACAAATAATTGATATACAATACGTAGGCCGATAGGGATAAATAAAGTTTTATCTGTGTCCGACTGTTGACAGTATTTATTTTCTATGAAACCCAACAAAATATTTTACTTAGGGATAGTATGAAGTAAGTTGGGGTTCTTTCCATGGTTGTAGATAATTGAAACCAGTTGGGTAGTAATATTTAAGTCATGTTTATTTAACCATCTCACTGGCGAGTAAACATATACGTCATGGTGGCTGACCTTGTATCGTGTGTAATGTGTCCTTATTTCTCTTTACAACGGACACCAGCCCCGAAGAGGCTCTCGATTGTCAAGCTACATAGGATTATATTAAACATAAAGTTATAAACTCATTTGTCGCCCTGGCGGGCTGATTAAGTTATCCATGGTTATACGGACGGGAAAATTAAGCAAAAACCCCGTCCTGTCACCAGTATATGGTCGACAGGGACCTTAAAATATATACATCTATACAAATAGAAAGGATGACAGTAGAAAACATAGAAGGATGGGTGATCAGACGTAGACAACATGTAGGAAGTGAAGTTAATCAAATTATAAAAAAAAAGCCATTAGTAATAATAATAATAGTAATAATGGTCAGGTTTTAGACTGTCTATAGTGAAATAAAAGTGTCTTTATCTAAAACTGACCAACCCACAATGTCAATTGGTGGGGTTGGCGGCGGACATATAACACAAAACAAAAGTGAAAACACACGCACTCGGGCTGGTCGGAGCGCCAGCCGGGAGGTCTCGTGGAGCGCCGGAGTCGCGTCCTGGTGAAGCCGGCCTCGGCCGTGGTCAGGAGCGTTCGCTCCTCACTGCCACAGACTACCTCCCGGGTCATCCGTGTCCGGGG
>CABFVX010005866.1:0-21167 GCA_902151425.1 Timema shepardi
AAAAAAGAAAAGTAATTCATGACACCCTAAACGTCATGTGCACCAGTGCTTTGTTATTGATGGTTATCGCCAGGAAGTCTGTTTCTATCTTTTGCCTTACGCAGTTCAGTAGTAAATGTTAGAGATTTGATGATGCGGTCAAATGTTCATTGAAAGTATTAGTTTGGGTGCGCAACCCGTGGAAATTGACCTATAGTCATAGTGGGGTCCGCGCAAATAATACTGTTTTGTTTTGGCCTGTAAAGAGGTTCTTAAATTTTGTATTAGTTCTAAAGGATGTTAATGTACTATTGAATGCATTGGTAGTACCGTAAGGGAACATGTCCGGCCATAGTACTTTAATGACCCCTGGCCCTTAGCCATCAATCAGCTGGATTCACCAGCCAACTATCCAACAAATTTAGTGGATCTCTGGTAATATTCAACCTTGTCAAGTGAGACTGTGTAAATGTTATACTATGAATTTGTTCTATATTTTGCTCTAACTAATTCTCAAAATACTCTCCTTTTTAGAAATTCTACAGCCTCATGCCTGGCCACTGTGTTGCCCAGGTAGCCACAAGTAATCAAGTAATCCCTCAAGGTTATTTGTCTTGAGAAGAAATTTAAAATTCTATAATTTTCTACCTAATTGTAAAACTTGTACATTTTTATGCTTTTAATGTCTACTAAATAAAACTATTGTGAAATTGAAATGTTCAGTTTTCTAATTTACTTAGTTTAGCAGTATTTAGTTGCAAAAATGTTGCATTTTCATACTCAGATATTACCCTTCATACACAAATACGGTCTAAATGTTGAAGCACAATGATCTTTACACAGTATGCGATAACAACTCATCACAATACTAGCTGAATATCAGTGGGATATGGTCCCGGGTAGGCTACTGTCGAACATGCGGGTGCTGGTTTAGCTGTTATGTATTTAATGACGGAAAGTGAAAATAAAGCTGGACGTTGTCGTTGGTGGAAAACACAACTTTATAAAAAAAAGACAGGGTGCTAGATCAATTTAGGATTTAAATATATTTTCCAGTACCCTCGTTCTTTTTTTTTTGTCCTGCCCGTTTCTCTTGGATACAACGCTAGCAAACTTATTCATTTTACTTTTACTTCCGCTGCATACATCTCTATAGAAGAACCAATTTATAGGGTTTTTTTTATAGTAATTCGGGTGTCTCGGGTTACATAAAGTCTCTTTATTTTTGTATATCTCGATCAATTCGAGTGATTTCTCAATCAATATTTACACTTTGCTATAACTATTTTAACGGCCGAAAATAATATATAAAATATGATCTTAGCATACTTTCTAAAAGGTTTCCTTCACTCTTCAATTTGAGTGCACCCCATAAAATAATACATCCTAACCTATCTAATTCTCCAGTCCATTCGACAGCCTATGTATGTGTTGTAAGCGGTATTAGGGGGTGGGGGTGGGGGGATACGAAATGTGTTTGTTGGTGAGAACACACACACCACAAATTCATCTATCAATTCCCCCGACAATCCCTCAACAACCTCCTCCCCCTTTAGATCATTACACACGACTCCCTTGATGGGACGCGTTACACGCTGGTAAACGCTGCGGAAACTATCCTTTCGGCCTCGCGCTTTGGGCAAGATCGTTAGTGCCATCTTTCAAACCTTCCCCCACCCTCCCATTCATCCTCGAGTGACATTTTCACTCGCATCTCAGTGTGATTGTAGTTTATTAATCTACAAATAGTGATCAAACAGGATAAACACGAACTATTCTTTGTTCACGAAATGCATGTGTAGTCCCAAATATTAATTTAAGTTTTAGTTTCACATTTTACACTATGATTGTTAATGAATTATTCTAAAGGGGTATGACCCGCCTCGATGGCGTAGTTGGCTAACGCGCTTGTCGTGTTGAGCTCGACTGCTGAGGACGGGGAGATCGGGGTTCGAATATTGGTCGGGTGAACTGGGGGTGGTTTTACCTAAATGGTTTTCCACTTTCCCTCCACGCAAATGTGGGTTCACTTCCTCTAATTCAACCTTACCAATTCCTAATCCATTAGAGTAATTAGTACTTAAAGCGTATAACCCGAACGGGTGGTAAGACGCGGTGTTAAATATTATTATTAATAATATTATTACTATCTAAAGGGGTATGGATTATGAGGGGTATCTCAGAGTAAGTACATTCTCACGTTAAACCCCACCCACCCCCCCTTTCCACCCCACAAAGTGTACGTAGTTGGTCCCGGTATTCGATCTCCCATCTCCGTGTCAACAGTGACAAAATGCAATGTGATTCTAACGTCTTAGACTACTCAACTATTTCTGCGGGTCCAAGGGGCTTTTGTCAGTTTAAAAAATAAAAAAAAGCTAATAATATGCTCGGAAAAAGTGGGGGCCGTGTCTTAAGAGGGTGCATCACATGCTCATCAACTTTGTGATTCAGTCGGCTAGAAATCGTTAATTTACATTAACTATATTGCACGTGGATCATTTATGATTTGACATTAATGGAGATAAAGAGTTAATATACGTTATAATACAGAACATGATTGAAATATTAAATGATATTTGAAATGAAACTGCATTAAAAAGACTGTTCTTGACCATTTTATTATGGCTTCACAGACAAGCACTGTGAACACATATTAATTCTGTCTTAATTATTGGGGTATATTGTACTTATTAACAAGACACTGTGTCGCTTTGTCGCCTATCGCCACCCTGGGAAATTTCGAGTATCAATCAAATACGAATGCACTGCACACATTTCTGGCATATCGTAGGTCTTTTCTCCCCCCCCCCCACCCCAATACCTCACTCGAGCCGAAATACGAGTTGGACCTGCTATTATGAACGCTCTTAGAAAATTTTAGTGTCCAAGAGTTCCTTCTTAAATTCCCATCTAAAACAGTATAAATATTATCGATGGATTCATCTTGGAATCCAACCAAATTTCCTAATCCTTAGCACTGGTATTGGGTGTTTAGTGTTAGGCGTAACAACACTAAGTTAGGTTGGCTTTTAAGTCATGCCTATCTTCCCCTACTCTAGATATAATTATATTTTATCATATTTAAAAAAATTGCTACAACATGTATATTACTATTATTAGCAACCGCGTCTTACTACCCGTTCGGGTTATACGCTCTTAAGCTAATGTGTAATAGTAGGATGAGTGTGAGATGAAATGGAGGACCTACATTTTAACGTGGAATCCGAACCACGGTGGAGGCCTGGCATTACCCACATTCACAACATGTATATAAAAGTGTGATCCAAACGATCTACACAACATCATAATGTTGCTTATATAATTATCATAAAAAATTATTTCTTACAGTGTAGTAATTTTAGATATTTTTAGATTTTTCTTTTAATTTACCGAAATAGGTTACAATTATAACTTTTACTTCTTGGTAAATATCGTAATATTGTAGATGGTTCTCGCTTGATTAAATTTTAATATAACGTTAAATGTAAAAGTGTTTATAGATATAATTGTGCTTTAACCCAAATGAAAATAAAATGGAGGAGGGAATACACCTGAAAAGAGCGTTTAATAAGGAGAGCTTGGGTTTCAAATTTAATGTGATTGATTTAAAAACATAAAATGAACGAGAGAATTGTATATTACATTTTACAATATTGTCATTGAAATAATTACTCGCGTTTTAAAAACAAAAATAAATACAATAGTTAACCACTATGTTGTTATAAAAAATATTGGTATGCTATTTAAAGAAAAATCTTGTGTTAACTTAGACAAATATTACTTAGCAGCAACAATATTACAAAAGTTCCTGGATAGGCCAATTAATAGTGTATATTTGAAATAAAATAACTTTGAGAAACAATAATTTAAACTGAGGCGTTCGGACTTTAGCAACCCTTTCGGAGAAGAGGCCCTAAGCGAGGTTTGACCCATTTTTGTTGTTATATTATTTAGAAATATATTTTTTTAAATAAATAATGCTCATGCGTAAAGCCAGCTTCGGTGGCTGTATGGCCTAAGGCAGCCCGCCATGTATTTTTATGCGGCCCGCTAACTGTAACATCTATCTACGGGAAATAAATCAGGGCTGAAAATAACATAATTAAAATTACAGTATATTCTTATTAAAGTATATATAAATTCTATACAAAGCCCCTATGCACATTTACAAGCAATTTTAAGAATCTAGAACACCAAATTTACACTTAACGTTAAATAAATGATTAGAAATATTAAAAGATTGTATTCAATAATTAAGTTTCGTTTATTTGAGAATCACTTATTTTTATATTTTTATTTCCTTTTTTATATTTAATATATATACTTTTTTATAATAAATTGCGTTTTACCAAATTTGTATTTTATTTGGTGGCCCATACTTATATTTAAATTCCCAATCCATGAGACAAAATATTTTCCCAGGCCTGGTCTAAGGTGTCATTCTCGTAATAGACTAGACTGCTGATGACGGAATTATCGTGGTTCTAGTTTCAGTTGGATGTACTAAAGTTAGTTTCACTAAGTGGTTATCCACCCTCCTTCCACGCGAATGCAGGAAGTAAGCCACTACTAGTGCGTATAACCCGAACTGGAAGTAAGACACAGTGCTAAAAACATGACGTGTGAACTATGGAGTCAGGATTGTAATAGATGAGACTGCCTGGGACAGAAGGGATTTAACTATGAATTTTGGCCGGATGCACTGAGAATTTTTTTCCATATGTGATTTACTTATGCCTTTCCAAGCAAATGTGGGCACATTAACTCAAGGTTACTTTCCCAATCCCTATCTCTTATTTGGGAGTGTTGAACGTACTAATTAAAAACAAAGTATCAGGGGGATGTTGGGCTCATAGGTTTGCAATCCCATCTCTAGCTTGCAAAACTTGGGCTCCATCTACTATCTATTGTATATAAATTATACAATATATATTAATTAGTTGTGTGTCTCTGTGTTCCTCTTTAACTCAAAAGCCCATGCACCGATTGCTCTGTAATCTCGCATGGATTTAGCTTGGACGTTCTATTAACACAAGTCATAGGCAATATCTAATATTAAAATAAAATAAAATTAGATGGTTTTTCAAATATTCTCACTTTATCAACTGCAAGCCAAATATAGTTTACAAAATACATTTCAGTCTAAAATCCAAAGAGAAACTATATTTTGTGCTGGTTATTTTGTGGTAATATTTGAAGGCAATTCTGTTTATCTAACATAATAAAACTTACACATAGTTAACGTTGAAAATCTTAATGTGAATTGATGTTACATTTACATACTAAAAATCTTATATAGATTGTGTGACAGTGTCACATTTTAATACCGAGAAACTTGCCAAAGGGACGTAGGGATGCCTGAAGAAGTGCACTGTAAACCTCAGGCATGTATAGCAATTTAATTTTATCTAAATTTAGACCCTAATACCTTGGGTCGCTTTGCTGTTGGTGCGGGTTACTTAGAAATTCAGAAATGTGATTCTTTGCATTCTCATCATATAAAACTTAGAAGTATGAAAAATAAGTGTTTATTTACTATAAAATATATTGTGAGCATGACACTTTGGACCGTTTGACCATCCCTTCAGTTAACACTAAAACCAAGAAAAAATACTAATATTTGCTTGCTGGAGGATAATTCGGGTTTTGCATTTCGGATATATTATCTGTACTCTTACATTTCAGTTTGATGCCTAGGTTGACAGGGGATACGAGAAAATGCCAGTGTTTGTGAAGGTTTTTTTTTTTAGCAAAACACTTTTAGTTAAAATAAATCAAATAATAACCATCCAGTAGAAATATAGTCTACTTTTCTTCACATGGTGACATCAACAGTTCTTGAATATCTCTCAAGTATGTTCTAAAATTCAATGGCAACTTTTTCTCTTCATTTAAAAATTTCCTCATCTACTGAAAATATGCTCACGACAGATATTCAAGAACTGTTGACATCGCCATTTGAAGAGAATTAAACTCTAGGTTTCTACTGGAGCAATCTTGCATTTATTTTCAAAAAAAAAGTGTTACTATAAAAAAAACTTGAGTCCCCTTAGACCCCACTTTGAATTAAATGAGATATGTGGATAACCCCAAACCCAGAAAACATAGAAAGGGGATAGCTTAGCCTATGTACACAAGGAACTTGAGAATTTGAAACAGGTACTTTTTTTAAACTTCTAAATAATTATTTTTCTAACCTTACTTGTGACCACTACCAAGAGTATCTTCAAAACCAGGAAAAATAGTAAGCTGAAGATTGGAATAGGCCTGCGTGATCAAAAAACGCTAAAGCTGTGCTACTCGTATTTATTTAGTGGACTCGGACGTAGTGAGCATCGGGCTACAGCTAACATTAATTTGTTCAAATTCAAATACATTTAAATAGGGCCTTTATGTAAAAATTTCCTTTGTTATGAAACATCAGATAAGGTTTTAGGGAACCTAAAAACTAAAACGTCCAAGGAAAATGTATTTCTAACATTGTAGCTCTTGGAAAACAAACCTATATTGGTGTTTGAACTTAAGACTTCTAAATCAACTTCTCTACCAGAGTTCTTATTTTGGTAGCATATAAGCGCAACTTAAGTTAAAGAACGCGAAGTGGGCAAAATGTTTAGTGCAGATAGCCAATGCACCCAACCTTACGGGCTGAGGCATCATACTGTGGTTGGCGCAAGAAAGAGAGGTTACTTTGCTCATTGCTGTACACCCTTTGCCGACAAGGCATGAAAACCACTATTCAAAACTGCAGGTTGATTTAGCTACTGGATGTGTTAATATCTTTGCAGAGGATGAAATGTCACTCAAAGAACTGCTATAATTCATCAATGAACATTATTATAAAATTAAAGAGCTTATTTTATGGACTATGAAATTTGTTTGTTTTTAGCACCAAACTTCGCCCGTTAGGGTTGTACACTTAAATACTAATTAGGATAATGTGTTAGGGATTAAGAAGACTAGTCTATAGAGAAGGTGCGCCCATATTTTCGTGGAGGAAGAGTGTAAAACAAAGAAGGAAAAAACCCCTAGGACATATGGTCAAGATTAAAACCCCGATCTCCCAGTTATCAGAAGTAAAAAAAATAATCCTAAACAGTTAGAATAAAACTTTTTCTGTATCGTAAGAAATTGGAATTTTTACATATATTTATAGGGACAACCTTATATAACTAAAAGAGTCTGAACATTTATAATTTCAAAACAAGGATCGGTGGATTGGGATTAGGAGGAGAGTGGGGAATGGAAATTTCCAAAACCTACCAAAAAAAATCAATTTTGTTGTGATGGAAAATTGCAATTTTACAGGAAGGTGGATGGGTTGATACAGATAACTAGAAAATTGTCAAAGTTTTCTAATTTTATAACAAAGATTTAAAAATTAGAAAATATGGGGTAAGGGTGGCTAAATCTCAAAAGCTAATACCAAAAAAATCTTCAAGGTGTAGTATAAAATTGAAATATTTTAATAATGTAAATACAAAGACCACCACAAATTAAACAATAATGAAAATTTTAGGTTTTAAAATTGTATCCAAGCAATAGGAGGTTGAAAATTTCACAAACGATTCTATATATATATATATTTATTTATTTTTATAATAGAAAATTGAAACTGTGCCGGTAATTGCAGGGATTTGTCTGTTTCTTTAACAGTTGATTATTTAATTTACGCTTTTTTTTAAACTCCTAGACTATTTTTTCCTAAATGTTTCAGTAACAAGATAAATAAATAAAAAATTCCACATCTTATGATCGTTCTTAAACAAATAATGCGTTTTCTATCGATTGCGTTCGTATGCGCACTTAGTCTATGTACTAATCTATGTTTCGTTTCAAAGATTGTTTTAAACATGTATTGGTAAATATAGCTATTTGGTTTGAGATTGCCATTGCTATTTTCATATAGCAAAACAATACATTTTATAAAGAGTGCAGTAAGATATAGATTCTAATTTGATATAGTTTTGATATTTGCCTATCCCCGTGAGTTATTGGAACATTTCTAAGTATCCTAGAAATCTCAAACTTGGAATTCCGATAGGTACTAAGATAATGTTCACTCTTAAAGTCCAAAACATGAAACTTTAATGTGGCGGATTCAAAATAGAGGATCTGGATTATTCCAGAAACATGGAAAATGAATAATTTCTTGTATAAACTGTAAACTGTTACTATGTAAATTTAATTTTTTTTCAACTCCTTAACAACCATTTATTCTGTGTAACTCTTTTCTATCTAGCAGCAATAGGCAAGAATTCAAAATTTTAGGTTTGAAGAAGTTTTAATTTAATTTTTAAAATAAATGTCAGCTTTTAAAACATATTCAGATTATATCTTTAACTTTACTACTTTCATGTTTGGTGACACCATTTAAGCCAATACATGATTAATATTAAAACATATTTAACGAATTGGTTACTTTGTCCTGTGGTTAGTTTTGGTTATAAAAAATAACAAAGATACTTTATGAATTACCCGTGCGAGGAACGGGTACATCAGCTAGTCCAAAATAGAGGTTTTTTCCTACATTATGGTTTTAAATTATTCATTCCTTGCAAACTCTGATACAATTTATTAAAAAGTATCGTCCTAAATTTTGTCTTAAATTAAGTATAAATTCGGTGTTTTCTGGTAAAGAAATTAAAAAATACAAAAATCATAATTTTTCGATCCTTAACCTTGATTTGAAAATTATTCTATAAATACTTTTTTTTTTAGTCGAAACATGATTTGCAATGAATTATGGATGTACTAAAGGAAAGGGAAAATCCCTAGAGTTGGGTAGTAAATAAATCACAACACAAACATAAACTTATCCGAGAAGATTTGAAGCAAGTACCTTTGCAGACTAAGTTTCTAGTAGAAGGGAACTTAAAGTTATGTCTAAAGACTTTGTCGACTTACTAAAGAAAACATGTGTAAACCTTAGAGGTGTGTAAACTTCGAAAGGGGAAAATTCATCTCCTCCTTCTCATGTCGGTTATGGAGGTAAGAAAGGGTTCAGCTTTACCGACTTTAGAAAAAAAAAAGAAGGGAGAGGAAACTATGTCAAGTATGGCAAGAAGTATGCCAGACGGTGGTGAAGAGCATTATATCCCAGAACCGAGCAATGTTTGGCTCGCGAAACATTTCACGAGATTTTGTTTTGGTACAGGAAACGATTTTTGTTCAGATTGTTTTGTTGACAAATACAGCAAACCATTTTTTTTTTAACTCATGCAATATTTTAGGCAAGGCACTTTACTTTAAAGGAGAAGGATTAATCGTAATATTTCAAAGAAAATCCATTTTTCTATTTATGATGGTTTTTTTAATCTCCAAATGTTTTTTTAAATTTGGTTTAATATACGTTTTTAACGAAAGAAACTAGCTAACTACTCAAATACAGTCCAATTTTCATAGGAAGGTTATTTTAGGAAATACAAATATATATTTATAGGCTAGCATTGATCACATTTAACTTTTGGATTGATGTGATTTTAAAGTGAATTAATAATATATATTCACCTCTGACAAGACATCTTGTGAATGTGGTGAGTGCCAGGCCTCCACCGTGGTTCGGATTCCACGTTAAACTGTAGGTCCTCCATTTCATCTCACAATCACCCTACCATTACACATATCACCCTACCATTACACATTAGCGTAAGTGCGTACAACCCGAACGGGTAGTAAGACGCGGTGCTGATAATAATAATAATAATAATATATATTAAAAATGACAGATGCAGACATAACTTGATGCATTATTTTAATATTATTATTAATTCCCTTAACCCCCGAAGTGTATCATAGAACCGCCACATAGCTTCGTTACCCCGGCTACTCCTTGTTGCGGTTTATGCGACAGGTCAATTTAATTTGGAGCGGGGCTATCAGTATATCCATCCCATAGATTTTTAAGAGCGAGAGAGAAATATCTTACAAATATGCTGGAAACGTACTTCAACAAACTTTCCAGGAATATTTTACATGTCAAAAATCCAAAGGGACTTATGCTACGATTTTTTTATCTCTCAGTAAAAATCCCATAAGTTTGAATCCATGACGTATGAACATATTAGTATTTTTATCTATTATCTTTTTTAGCTGTCAGATAAGGCCCTTCCTATGGAAATGGTACTGCAGTCGGGGTTTTCTGTCCTACTTCACGTCTTAATGCCCTCACACCCGCCCTCGGTGGCGTAGTTGGCTAACGCGCTTGTCGTGTTGAGCTCGACTGCCGAGGAAGGGGAGATCGAGGTTCGAATCTCGGTCGGGTGAACTGGGGGTGGTTTTTCCTAAATAGTTTTCCACTCTCCCTCCACGCAAATGCGAGGTTTACTTCCTAGTTTAACCTTCCCAATTCCTAAGCCATTAGAGTAATTAGTACTTAAAGTGTATAACCCGAACGGGTAGTAAGAAGCGGTGCTAAATATTATTATTAATGCCCTCACAAACTACCCGAACATTTACGATAATAATAATGAGGAAAGTAGAATTAGAGGAATTTGGGTTGTAGGTGGGGACACCTTAGTAAGCTCAGCCGGGGATTAAACCCCAACACCTTTACTACCAGCAGACAAGATGAAACCTGCACCATGGGTGTAGCTCAGCTAAAGAAATATATGTGTAGGTATTAAATTGTTGTGTATTCAGTGACAAATACCTTTTCAAACTAGCTATAAAAACGATACAACCAATAAATTAACTCGACATAATGAATTTATGTTCAAAATTGTAGTATTGTCCGTTTAAAGTCAAAAGTTATATGCAAATTATAACTCTCATTATAAATATTCTTTTCTTTTATTCGAATTAAAAACAAGAATTGTATGCTAAGAGTGTGTAGTGATTGTGACGTCACTGAGTGTTTTGTTCGAACTAATTTAATACCCAATAGCATTATTATTATTAATATTATTATTATTATTATTATTATTAGCACCTCGTCTTACTACCCATTCGGGACATACGCACTTACGCTAGTGTGTAATGGTAGGGTGATTGTGACATGAAATGGAGGACCTACAGCTTAACGTGGGATCCGAACCACGGTGGAGGGCTGGCATTCCTCACATTCACAAGATGTCTTGTCAGAGGTGAAGGAAGGGTTTGGTAAATAAATCTGTGCCGGGACCGAGGATTGAACCCCGGCCGCCAGCACAGAAGTCTGACACCTTACCCCTAGACCACCAGGTCACCGCCCAATAGTATTAAAGGAGCTATTCGAGTTGAACGTTTTAGACCGCACATAAATATGGCTTACCTCGAATAGAAAGGACGGGGCTCACCCCCACTTTTTCGCCAAAGGGTAGTAGTATTCCACCACTCCATCAGGCAAATGTCGGTGCAATTACTTTTATTTATTTATAATCCTTTTCTATGTATTTATTTTGTTCTTTATCTTACTACCTGTCCAGGCAATACGCATTAGATTACATAAATGGAGTAGGGAGTAAATGTATCAGCATTGTCATAGAGAGAGAGAGTGATAAACCGTTTAAAAGTAATCTCATTACACCCGGCCGAGATTTAAACCCCGACTTCCCCTTCACTGACTAACCAGACTAGATTAACCAGACATTATCCCGCGTGTCCGCCGACAAGGGCTATATCACATACAGTAGCCCCATGACATATTTGGTGCTGACTGACAGCTCACAGCTGATAGCTGACGGCTTTGAAAAGTTAACAGACCAAATTATGTATCCATACGCCGAACCATATGAGCTGCAAAAACATGTGTTTAGCAGCTGTCACTTCTGACGGTCAAAATTTAGGTATATACCTAAATGTTGAACTGTCAGAAGTGAGCTGTGAGCTGTCAGTCAGCACCAAAGAAGCCATGGGGCTACTGTAGAAGAAGTAAGGGTTCCTTAACCAAGACTATTTTTTTTATTGACAAACCCTCGCCTTCCACTAATTTGGAGATCATCTTCTTTTTGTCCTCGACCGAAAACAAAAGTGGTAACAAGCAGGGTGAGAAGGATATAACTGGTAGGAAGAAGAGTAAACAAACACGGTATGAAGCGAGAAGTCAGGTGGAACTTTGTGCGGAAATGGGAAAGGCGGAACAGGGGAAAGAGGATTTTAGAATGTTAGGGGCAGGGGGAATAGACGGGGGAGACCAAGATAGGAGTACGTGGATGGAGGTTCCTAGTAGAGAGAGTACTGTTAATGTAGAGAGAGAAAAATATCTCAAGTTGGGAGGGTGATTTGAAAGGGGATAGTAAAAGGAAGGGGACGAGAGTGTCGTGGAGGAAGGAGAGGAAAGGATAAAGAGAGGTGAAGGAATCTACCATACTGTGGCAGTAGCAAAGAGGGCGAGCGATAAATCCTAAGGTAACTAGGCTGGATTTTACTCAAGGGACCCCGAGTTTGAATCTAGGCTCTATCTCTTTCATGTCTGTGAGAAGGATATCGGACATTAAAACGGGTACACTTTCTTCCGATAAAATATAGATCTCTATATCTAGTATATAATCGCCCCATGGCTTCTTTGGTGCTGACTGACAGTTCACAGCTGACTTCTGCCAGTCAATATTTAGGTATATACCTACATTTTGACTGTCAGAAGTGACAGTTGTTAAACATATGTTTTTGCAGATCATATGGTTCGGCGTAGGGATACATAATTTGGTCTGGTAACTTTTCAAAGCCGTCAGCTGTCAGCTGTGAACTGTCAGTCAGCACCAAAGAAGTCATGGGGCTACTGTACCATGTATAGAATTGCGTTTCTTTCTCATATAGATAAAGTATTGTGATAGTTATATTGCTTTACCTCAAGATTATGATGGAGATTGACGTTTTTGTGTACCTAAAAAAACAAATTTTACAGTTCCATACATGACTGGAGCCTTGCCATGATATTTAGTGACTACTATATATGGTTAAACCTCGAAGCCAAATCGTGATTTTAGTTTTAGCTTTAAAATTAAGAATAGTTTTCTGAATGCTGATTTTAGAGAAAGTTTGAACTAGTTCTAAAACCACGATAACAATTTCTCGTGGTTTGCGAAGTCCATTTTTTTCAATTCGATGAAGTAAAATTGAAAAACAAAATGAATTATGTACGTAACAGTACAAAATGACCAAAAAAATGAACAAAAATGTCTATCTTATTTTAACCTTTCCTAATTTTTATTGACGTATCTTCGCAATTGTCAAATTAAAAATTTTCCTTTCAAATCGTAGGCAAAGCTGATAAATATTCTTAGCGAAAATTGGATTTTTTTATAAGATTCACACATCCCTTACGATTTTGTTCCAAATGGATATCCCAAGCGTGTTTTACATGCTAAATAGCACCGTATGCTTGTTTTTAAGAGAGTAGTTAATTTGATTGTTGATCACTGATAGCAAATTCTTTAATTGTTTGCTATAAGCTATAATATTTATTTATAGGCTGAATTCTCTGATTACAGCATAGCCAACCCTTGCATCTTAGGGGATATTGACATATGGTCCGAATCTAAATTATTTCTGACACATTGGCAACACTGTTTATAGATATTCGTTGACGTTATTAGAAAGGTGTTATATAATTTCACATAGGCCTATCAGTGAGTTGTTCCAGAAATTTACCGATCCCGTTACCGTTTCAAATGCTTTGTATTTCGGCTCTTGGTTCCAAATAACACTTGGTAACACATATTTTCGTATATCCCGAACAGGCAGTGAAAAAAAAGCACAAATAATGATCTTAATTCACTAAAATTTGATCATTAAATGAATAGCTTGAGATTATTTCTTTGCCAACTAGAGGTATTTAATTATAGGAGTTTATTTAGTAATACAATAGTTGTCTAAGTTGATTAAACAAAGAACAGTGCATAGAATTTTTTGAAACCAAAATCTGTTCCAGCTCTCAAGGCTACTGAAGAAGTGGTGGAATAGAAATGTTGAAGAACCGACCCAATCCACCTATATATATATATTATTTCTCACATAAATACATATATGAGAAATAATATACAAATGTGTATATGAGAATGTTATTTACAAAGCTAGATAGGTAAAAAACTAGATTTTCTATTAGGTCATTTAATACCAAGGTTACTAATTTTCTAAGGGGTATACACAGGGAGGGCAGGCTAAGAGGAGGCACACCCACATTTTGATAGAGAATGGGGTAAAACCTCAGTTACTTTTGGGGGGAGGAGGGGAAATAGTAAGCCCAGCCAATATTCAAACCTTGACCTCCCCCTTCAGTAGCAATAAAGTCGTTAACGTGTATAACGCCTTAGACTTACAACAATTACTGAATTAATATTATATTATTTATTATATCGCTAAATTTTTTCCTTACATAAAATTAGAATCGTTTTGTGGAAATAATATAAAATCAATAGAGATTTTTTTTAAAGTGGGACGATCAAACAACATAAAACGAATAACCTTAAAATGACTATGAGCGTTATACTTTAGGAGGGACGAGGGTCAGGGAGGATATTAAGAGCTTGGCGGTCATCGTGGGAGTCGCGCACAGAACGAATGTCGAGAAATCAAATTCGAAACGAGCCAATAATCCTGAGGCGGCAAACCTTCTCGATGGTTACGCTTCCTGGATTGATTTCCTCCCTCCACTTGGAGGTTTACCTTCACTGCCCCTCTCCGCAACTTTCAACCGAACCATACCCCTTTCCTCCAAGTCCCTTTGATATGACCGTAGAAGACGTGGCTCGACATGCGATAACCTTATAGCTATATAAAAAAAAATGTCTTTTTTTTCTGTCTGTGAAACAAAAGTAACGCTGACAATATATTTTGTATGAACATTGAACAAACTCCTCATGGATGGTCAAAGTCCCACTAATCCAAGTTTCCTTGCCTATTTTCTTATAATTGATAACCATATCCAAGTTTTTTTTACTATCATTTTCATCCATGACCTAATTATCATCATCATCAACTGTTTACAGCCTGTGGCCGGGTAAGTCTAGCAAAATTCCTCCATATTCCTCTATCCTTTCACCATTCTTCTCCTCTCACTTGAACACTTACCCGAAAGGTTTAGGGAGCGGATTTTACCCATTTGCCTTTACCTTGATCGTAAATATAGACATTTGAGAATGAGACATAGATTCATTTCACGTTATTATAATATAAAATGTTAATTTTATAATGCCTATATGAATGTGGGTAAAGCCAGGCCTTCACCGTGGTTCGGATTCCACGTTAAACTGTAGGTCCTCCATTTCATCTCACAATCACCCTACCATTACACATTAGCGTAAGTGCGTATAACCCGAACGGGTAGTATGACGCGGTGCTAATAATAATAATAATAATAATAATAATAATAATAATAATAATAACAATATAATGCCTATAATTGCCTATTCTGTTTGTGTTTGCCTATTTTATGGACAAGTTCCCATATCGGCTTTGTCCTCTTTCTCTCTTTTTTCCTCCCCTGCGGTATGAATTTTCTTCTGAAACATATAAGTTAAACTTCTTCGGAAATGACAAATTTGAAATTTAGTTCCTTTACATCGTGTGAAGCAGAACGAGGCTTTTTAAATAATAAAAACATAGCAATAGATCCAATTTTACTACTGAAAATCTAGAAAAGTAGCCTATGTAGTGATAAACAGTTGGGTGAATAGTCTGTAAACCCGCTTCGGTGGCCGTATGGTCTAAGACGTAACTTTCGCAATAGACTAGACTGCAGATGATGGGGAGATTTGGGCTAGAAGCCCGGTCGGGTGTACTGAGGGTGTTTTTGCCTAAAAGGTTTTCCACTCTTCTTCCACGCAAATACGGCCACACTTCCTTTTAACTAAACCTTCCTTGTCCCTAACACGTTGGCGTAATTATAAGCTTACATATGCGTATAATCCGAATGGGTAAGTTTTCAAAGCATATTTATAAAAAAAAACTTTACGTAATAATTCATAGAAAAATCAAGTTCACAATACCCACCTCGGTGGCTTAGTTAGCTAACGCATAGGTTTCGTGGTGAGCTAGACTGTCGAAGGATAGGGAGATCGAAGTTTGAATCTCGCTTGGGTGAACTGGGGGTGACTTTTCCTAAATGGCTTTCCACACTCTCTCTCTATCAACGCAAATGCGGGTTCATTTCCTCTATATTCAACCCTTCCAATTCCTAGCTCATTCGCGCAATTAGTACTTAAGCGTATAACTCGAATGGGTACTAAGTCGCGGTGCTAAGTATTCTTATTAATTTTTTACATTGCATAGTGAGTGCCTGTTTGGGTGATTATATCCCATATTTTTAATGCCTATTCGCTTGTCTATTTTAAACATTTTTGCCGCCTAAGAATCCACTTCTTAGTAATAAGACTCCAAGCAGGAGGATGATATTAAAATACTACAAACGAACGAAACTAGTTTATTCCGTCTTAACTAATAAAGGTATTAGTTTCGCTTCACGTTCGTTTATCTCCTAAACGACATTAGCTTAGTGAAGCATTCCACATCAGTACTGCGGTTGTAACCGTAAGCTAAGGATTTTCATTACAACATCACGCATACGTTTTAATGCAGCAGGATGCTTAGTACTTGGGCATTAAAATGCTCCAGACCTAGTTTTCACTGGTAATTATCGCATTCAAGCTACCGCACCGCGGTGGGTATAGCTCAGTTTATGTTGTCATAACATGGAAAATTGAAGGTATACTTAAACCATAATAGCTATTCAGTCTAAGATTTGAAACGTAATCACATGATATAGACTCTATATCACCTTGGTCAGGTTTTATATACTCATGACCCGCCTCTGTGGCGTAGTTGGCTAACGCGCTTGTCGTGTTGAAGCTCGACTGCTGAGGACTGGGAGATCGAGGTTCGAATCTCGGTCGGGTGAACTGGGGGTGGTTTTTTCTTAAATGGTTTTCCACTCTTCCTCCACGCAAATGCGGGTTCACTTCCTCTAATTCAACCTTCCCAAGTCCTAATCCATTAGAGTAATTAGTACTTAAAGTGTATAACCCGAACGGGTAGTAATACGCAGTGCTAATAATAAACAATGTTATCCAAAGATATACATCCCGATGGCTGGCAACATTATGGTAAGTGCTGTCTATTCTTTTTTTATCACTGCGTTTTACTACTTGTTTGGGCTATACGTATATGTACTAATTATACTAATGTGTTAGAGAAGAGGAGTGTTGAATTGAGAGGAAATGTACCTACATTTGTGTGAAGGTAGAGTGGAAAAATATTTAGGGAAAACCACCCCTAGTACACCAAACCAGGATTAAAACCCTAATCTTCCCATTATCAGTTGTCTATTCAATTGCAATAATGACGCCTTTAACTATGTGGCTACCTAAATTGGTTGAAAGAGCTGTTATACTTTGGTAAAGATCCCTTTGATTAACTCAGCAGATGCTGTTACGCCAAGATATAATCCACTCTAGCAACACTATACAATGTGATAGTGTACCATGATATATTTTTCATTTAATTTTATTGAGGTACCGATACTTTACTTGTGCTTTAGAACTTACTGATTATATCAACACACGCTTTATAAACTAGGCGACCTGGTGGTTTAGGGGTAAGGTGTCTGACTTCTGTGCTGGCGGCCGGGGTTCAATCCTCGGTCCCGGCACAGATTTATCTGATTACCAAACCCTTCCTTCACCTCTGACAAGACATCTTGTGAATGTGGGGAATGCCAGGCCTCCACCGTGGTTCGGATTCCACGTTAAACTGTAGGTCCTCCATTTCATCTCACAATCACCCCACCATTACACATTAGAGTAAGTGCGTATAACCCGAACGGGTAGTAAGACGCGGTGCTAATAATAATAAAAATGATTTATAAACTAAACTAAATCTAGAACCGACATAGCATCCATTCCCCAGTAGTTAATTTATCACGGTAAAAGGGGGCACCAACATTTCAACAATAATAATGTATTTGTCTATCCAGTAATCGAACCTAGGACCCTTAGATACGTAGATTGACACGCTACCAATTGATATAGATCAGTTAGTTAACACCACAGAATATACTACTCAATGATACCCTACATTTTGTCCCATTACATTAAACTCGATCAGACGCCTTAGCTTAGTCAATCGCATGTCTGTCTACTGAGCTAGGGATCCCAGGTTTGATTCCCGAGGAAATGTGAGTTCACCCTTTCACATTGATATAGTAACGGCCAGGGATGGGATGTTATGAATCAAATAGTCAAAGTTATTATTATGCATTATAGTCAGGATTACTCCATCTAGATATTATATTCTTATAATTGAAAAATGACACTTGGACATGGGAATCGAACCCGGGACCTTAGGCTTAGTACGCCAATGCTCTTACCGCTGAGCTATCCAAGATTCGTCCCATGCGTATGGTCATTCTTCACTCTTCACTAATGTTTTAAGGCAGAGTCTATGATGGACGTGCGGAAATCATCGGCTACAAATATGTGATTTTTATTAAGATCACATTGTCGGTGACCTGGCGGTCTAGAGGTAAGGTGTCAGACTTCTATGCTGGCGGCCGGGGTTCAATCCTCGGTCCCGGCACAGATTTATCTGATTACCAAACCCTTCCTTCACCTCTGACAAGACATCTTGTGAATGTGGGGAATGCCAGGCCTCCACCGTGGTTCGGATTCCACGTTAAACTGTAGGTCCTCCATTTCATCTCACAATCACCCTACCATTACACATTAGCGTAAGTGCGTATAACCCGAACGGGTAGTAAGACGCGGTGCTAATAATAATAATAATAATAATAATAATAATAATAATAATAAGATCACGAGCTATCGATTTCCGTGTCCAGGTGTCATTTTTCAATTTTCAGAATACGATATTGGATGTTTTGCCTGTCCTAGTCTTAGTTTAGATTATAAGGCATAAGCTATGACATGCCTAATAAGCTAGTGCTGGCTAGTGAAAATATATGGCTTGAATAAAAAACTGACCCAGGCCCCAGACTAGAAACAGAAATGGATGTAAAAAAAAAACATAAAACTCGCTGGGAGTGATCGAAACAGCTAAGGAACAGTTAGTAATGAAACGAAATAGGAGTGGAATTAAAATAATAGTCGATTACTGAATTCCTCAACTGATAAACGGCTCCAACAATTAAACGGAAATGTTATCGAATTATTCTTCGAATGAAACGGTATTTTAATGAAACACCTATTTTAAGCAATGATATCAGGGTTGCCACTAATTTTTTTTAAATACAAAATTCTCAGTGTTTACCAGATTTTAGAGAGTAAATTTCTCATCTCTGTTTTTTTCTTTCTTTTTACAATTTAAATTTAATTAAAGAGGAATTAAATCTCATTATTTTTAAACGTGACTCTTGTGAATTCGTGTAATTGGTGTTTAGAACAATATGATTTGGGTTTGATGGGCAAATGCATGCAGTCGCTACGCAATGCAATGTGCCAAGATGGTAAAATGGGGGTGGGGTTAAGAATAAGGGGATGAGTGGAAAGATGTGTATTATTATTATTATTATTATTATTATTATTATTATTATTACTGTTAGCACCGCTCCTTACTACCCGTTCTGTTTGTACACACTTACGCTAATTTGTAATAGTAGGATGATTGTGAGATTAAATGGAGGACCTACAGTTTAACGTGGGATCCGAACCACGGTGGAGGCCTGGTATTCCACAAGTTGTGATTAATACACGTCTTGTCAGAGGTGAAAGAAGGGTTTGGCAATCAGATAAATCTGTACCAGGACCGAGGATTGAACCCCGGACCCCCAACACAAAAATTTGGCACCTTACCTGTAGACCACCAGTTCACTCAACATGGGCTTAAAACAAATCACTTGTATATATTTTTTCAGTTCATTAATTCTTTCAAACAGAAGCCTTATATTCAAAACGTGCAAATAACTGTCTCAAATTAAAACACACTGTAGTATTTTGAGGATTTATTTTGATAAAAAAAATGTCAGGCACACAAAGATTCCTGGGGTTTTTTCCGGCCCTCCCATTTTTCATGGTGGTTGGCAGACCTGGTTCTGTGCAACCCTGTATCAGGTGCTGGCCACACACAGTTGGATGGCCACAGTATTGGTAAAATAATTTCGTTGCATCACAAAAGGAGAAATGGCAGAAGGGCAGTAGAACAATGTGTCAGGGAATTTCTACCAAACCTCCGTGAACTAGCCATTGGCATGTGATAATATTGATTTTCTTTGTCCAATAAATTGAGTTTAGTTTCTGTTTCACACAAAGATATTAAATTGTCCATATGACATGACAAACTACAAAAATGAAAACTATACTCTTTATTATTATTATTTTTAGGTGTGGGTAGCGTCTATCTATTCCATACATTAATTTAGTAATAGTATCTTACACCCAAATTGGTGGGCACGATGAAAAATACATTTGTCTTGTCTTGATTACCGGTGACGGTGAGGTCGGGGTTTGAATCCCAGATGGGTTTACTGAGGGTAGGTTTTCCTAAATGGTTTTCTACTTTTCCTTCGTGCAAATATGAGCTCATTTCCTCTCAGTTATAACTCTAACCCCCGAAACTACATTGATATGCACTCCTTTTCCCCTGAAAGGTATCAGTCTTACTTTGACGGATTGTACTATGACCATGTATGCACAGTACAGTACAAGTTACACCATAGTCTAACCATCCAAGGTAAGCTTGCTACTTTCCAGGATAAAGAAGTACTTCTTTGCGGACAACTCAAATGCAGTTTTGTCGCATACTTCACCTATATTGTATTGTACATGATTTAAAAAAATTATTTTCTTAGATCCCTTATATTTAAAAATCAAATGGTTTAAGTTATGGTAGATTTTTTAAAAAAAAAGAGTAAATAAACATTTTAAAAAACATGTAAATTAATATTTGTGAGGTTTTAATACTTTTATTTATTTATTTAAGAATGTAATCTTTTTTTATTCACTGTGAGAGAGTGAAAGCTCTTAGAAGTAAAATATATTTTTTAAACAAATTTTACATAATCAGTATGTGTAAACACCATAAATAAGTGGTTAATTTTAAAAAAAGATACTGACTGGCCTTAGCTTCATCCAAATAAAATAGATTTTATTATTATTATTATTATTATTATTATTATATATTATAGAAAATAATATAATTGTAAAGTATTGAGGCATAAACTGGCAAAGTAATGTTATTGATTTCTAGAATAGGATTATTTTATCGTGATGAGAAAATAAACGCATTCATTAGTTGTACAACACAATGTTTCAAGGAGA
>CABFVX010005866.1:27702-45931 GCA_902151425.1 Timema shepardi
AAAAAGGTGTGACACTTCCCCTAGTTTTTCCAAGTTTCTCAATTTAGTATTTCTAAAAAAAAAATGTCTGAGTCTGCGCAACCCAACCTTCCCACTTCTTATTTCGACTGCGCCGTTTGGGGGATGACTGGAGGAGGGTGGGATGGGATTTATTCCCGTCTTGGGCACCATAACGCCTCCTCCGCCATGCTTTTGTATACAGGAATCCTCAAATTAAAATATTTAGCCCTACGCGCCGTAGCTAGTCCCAGAAGGAGGCTGCAAAAGATGCTGGCTACTGGAGTGTGGAGAAAACGTGGATTGAACATTAAATGCGTGTTTTTTTTTCTACATCCTGTTTTTTTATAATGGTTCTGCTTGGATTAGTGCGCACTTAAGAGCTTCCAACACAATTGGTTAACATGTAACAAAGCTCTTTAATGATGCAATGACGGCAAATTGAGCTTTTATCAGGATCTTTAACCCACACCGGATTTGCTTCGCTTATAGTAATGTCATAAAAAAATTACAAACGAACTTAGAACACAATGGTTCACCTTTTTAATATCTATTAGAAAAATGAATATGAAACATAGCGTTGTGTATGTATGTGGTGTGTATTGTGTGTGGCATAAGTGTAGTGTGCGCTTTGTGGCGTGTGTGTGTGTGTGTGTGTGTGTGTGTGCGCGTGATATGTGAGCATGCGTGTTGCGTATGTACTCTATGTATGAACTCTATTGTGAGTCTGATGTTTTAAACCACGAGAAACACGGTTATCATCTATGGATATAATGTACAATTGATTATAGTATTAATTTTTTTTCTGTTCATCTTGATCACTAAGGTGAAATATCCGCTTCAAATCCAAGGAGAAATGATAGAAGATATTTTAACGTTAAATCCAAAGATAAATCCTACAAATGTAGAAACTATAAGAACATCATAAAATTCTTAAAAATATGATGTATTTAACATTGAGCGAGGTCTACTATGATGTTATTTGCCACCCTACCTTGTGTTTCCCTATTTTTTCCTACTTTTGTGAACAATTTCTAATTTAATTTCATGTGAAATCTTCGAATTTACCCAGCGGGTTCCCAACCTGACTAATGACAATGTTTACATATATTAAATTAAGTAAAAGGACGGAGGGAACAACGTAAAACATTGTTTTAAATAATTTAAATAAGGAATTTTGATTTAAGGAAGAACACTTACCTTTTATTAAGCATATTAATTATCCTTTTAAGAAGTGTGATTGACTGTATTCATTTTGAAGGTCGGCCATCTTTGTTTTAACGCATGCCCAGTGCTATCAAACGAGTGAGTAGTGAACTTCGTGTTTTGGAAGGAAGAAAAAACGAGCGCGATTTTTAATTTTGACAGAAGGAAATAGACATTTAATTCTTTATTAAAAACATTATTCTTATTCAATTGGCTATATTTAAATACTTATATTAAACCTACATTTCATTTTTATTCTCTCACTAGTCTATAGCCAACAATTCATTTTCGTTTTTATTTATACATAGTTTGTTTTCTCTTTGGACTTGGAATAGAACATTTCTAAATTTAAAAAAAGATTAGAAGGTTTTGAATAGTAGTAGAGAGTTCTTCTTGCTGGTTTTGGTGGTCCAAGATGGAGCCAAATGGATGTGGGCTCCCAATTTAAATTATTTTTATAGTGGTTAAAAAGTGAAAGATTAAAGTGAAGTTAGTAAATAAAGGAAGCTAAGAGAGTGTGTAAGAGCTACAATGTTTAGGCTCATTTAAATTGTGATATCGTATATTAAAAGAAACCGTTTCAGATCACATGACATGACGTATGGACACGTGAAAGTAGATTCAGCAGTTGTATAACTGTTAAAATAAGGCCCTTCCTATTTAAATTGGTTGTACACTACGTATTAAGGAGGACTAGGCTACTTCTGGAATTCTTCGCAGACCTCCTACGGCAAGGAATCAGGTTCACACTAATCTTCTCATACAAGCGTTTGCGAACTGTGTGATCGACCCAGGATGGTAGCACAAAGTTCCCTAATCCCAGCTCGGATAAGCGAAACGCTGATCGCCGGTGGTCCATGTTGAACTCTCACACAGACCCCCGTTAGAGTAATGTATAGTACATACCTATAAAAACCATCACAGTTGAATTTATTTTATATTTTGTTTGTGCACTGATCCGTTCTGTTTAAGGTGTATTTCGCGCGGTACGACAACCGTCACTTTTATGGGTTTGCTTTCTGGAGCGTTGAAACGCATTTTAGATGGTCAGCTGTCTCGTGATGTTTATGTAGTAGTTTGTTATTTCAAAATATGGTTCACACCAAATTTAAGTAGAGAGATATCAATATACCATATCATATCCTTTTTCATAAATAAACTTCTATTTGGAATTGGGTATATTAAAAAATATATATAAATATAATCTAATTTTAAACTATTCCATAAATTACTGTCACATTATTTCTACTGTTACAGTAACAGGGGATATGAACTAAACTTCTTTTTGAAATTAATTAATTTGTTTTGTGGCCACTACAGAAAATTCCATGTTATCTGTGGAATATTTATGAGCTTTTGAAGCGCCAGATCTGCCATTACAATTAAAAAATAAAGTACCTAGTGTAAATATTTTCACCTTTGGAAAGCCAGTTAAAATGTTAAAAAATATGACCAAGTATCAGTTTGTAATTAAATTTGTTCTTGTGTTTTCTTTTCCTGAAACGCCAGAAAGTGTATTAGGAGCTCGAGATCAATTTTTTTTTTAAATATCACCCAGGTACCTAATGTGTTTTTTTCGATTAAATTAAATCTAGTTTAAAAATGACACATGGACATAAGAAATGACTCCTGACTCCTCAGGCTAGCTCACCACTAAGTTATCCGAAAACGGCCTCATAATCAAGGTTATTCTTACCCGCCTCGGTGGCGTAGTTGGCTAACGCGCTTGTCGTGTTGAGCTCGACTGCTGAGGAAGGGGAGATCGAGGTTCGAATCTCAGGTCGGGTGAACTGGGGGTGGTTTTTCCTAAATGGTTTTCCATTCTTCCTCCACGTGAATGCGGGTTCGCTTCCTCTAATTCAACCTTCCCAATTCCTAAAACATTATAGTAATTAATACTTAAAGCGTATAACCCGAACGGGTAGTAAGACGCGGTGCTAAATATTATTATTATTAAGGTTATTTCTTCACTCATGGGAAGTGTGTGATGGACGTGTGATTTTTTTTCCCACCGCGTCTTGGTACATGTTCAGCTTATTCGCATGAAATAGGTATGAAAAGGTAAATGTTGAGAGTAAATGTGAGCGCATTTGCGCAAAGATATGGTAGAAAAATATTTAGTAAGAGACGCTCTCAATACACCCAACCAGGATTCGAACCCCCAATCTCCCTTTCACCAGCAATCCGGTCCGACATGAGAGTAACGCGTCAGACCATGTGACCTCCGATAGGGGTGATGGTGTATGAACTCATCGGTTTTTAGAGCCATCATTGAATCGAATTGCGTCGACAAAATTGTTTTGGGATCATTAGGAATGCAAGGTAAGTACCGAGTTTCGTACAGCCACGTCTCAACTATCTATATCTTTTACCAGTTTACCATCTGTTTACAATAATAATATGACAAACATTCTATCTATATCTTTTACCAGTTTACCATCTGTTTACAACAATAATATGACAAACATTCTATCTATATTTGAATTATATCTATTGTTTGCTAACTAGGTTAGGTTCAGTTAGGTTCGGTAGGGTTGGCTAAGTTATGTTGTTTTATGTAACATTTGTCTGAAAAATGGACTGAACTATACTTTTATGTATTATTCTTAATTATTATTATTATTATTATTATTATTATTAGCACCGCGTCTTACTACCCGTTCGGGTTATACGCACTTACGCTAATGTGTAATGGTAGGGTGATTGTGAGATGAAATGAAGGACCTACAGTTTAACGTGGAATCCGAACCACGGTGGAGGCCTGGCATTCCTCACATTCACAAGATGTCTTGTCAGAGGTGAAGGAAGGGTTTGGTAATCAGATAAATCTTTGCCGGGACCGAGGATTGAACCCCGGNGGAATCCGAACCACGGTGGAGGCCTGGCATTCCTCACATTCACAAGATGTCTTGTCAGAGGTGAAGGAAGGGTTTGGTAAATCAGATAAATCTGTGCCGGGACCGAGGATTGAACCCCTGCCGCCAGCACACATAACTAATTATATTTGGTAATATACATCTTTGTAATGTGTTTGGCTTTATGATGAGTCAAATACGATTTTATTCCGAATCGTGTCGTACCATCACACTTGGCTGGTCACACTCACTGCATGACAAACAGTTTCAACTTTCTATCGGAATATAGTTTACATTCATTCTAATAACAGAGCGATCCCATTAAAATACCAATGGATGCTGACAATGCACTGACCATAATGTATTGTGTGGTTGTTTTTTTACATCCATTGTGTATCGTGTGGTTGGCATCTGTCAACCAAAAGGTTGGCTAACTAGCCCACATACTAACTGATGGTAAATTATGTTTGTCTTTACTGGCAATGTGTTGAATCTAGTCACATGGTGTCAGAGCTGAGAGATCATAAAAAATATATATATCAACAGAGTATTGTATTTCCCGCATCGGTAGATACGTGGACAAAGGCGTCAGTCTCGTATAGTCCAATTTGCTAGTGAGGGAAATTTCGGAATTTGAAAAACTGCCGAGGCTACGGAGGTGTTGTGTTCCTAAATGGTTTCCCACGCTCTTTCCACGCAAATCAGGGTACAGTTCCTCTAAATTTAAACTCTATCATCTCTACCTTAAAAGCCTGACACCTTAACTCAGTCGGTATCCTGATTGTCTAGTGAGCTAAGGGTCCTTGGTTCGATTTCTGTCATGACCAAAAATATTATCATTGGTGAAATAGGGCTTTCCCCTTTCACAGTGATGGCGTATACCTGGCGGTCTAGGGGTAAGGTGTCAGACTTCTGTGCTGGCGGCCGGGGTTCAATCCTTGGTCCCGGCATAGATTTATATGATTACCAAACCCTTCCTCCACCTCTGACAAGACATCTTTTGAATGTGGGGAATGCCAGGCCTCCACTGTGGTTCGGAATCCACGTTAAACAGTAGGTCCTCCATTTCATCTCACCATCACCCTACCATTACACATTAGCGTAAGTGCGTATAACCCAAATGGGTAGTAAGACGCGGTGCTAATAATAATTCACAGTGATGAATTGACGTCTGGGGGGAGAAGGGTGGGGATACCTGGGTGCTGTGTCTGTTCTTGGTATAATTAGTTTACAGGTCATATGCTGTAGTAATTATTCGGTGCGTTTTAAATACCTCAAATAAATTATAAAATCTATTTCAAAAGGGTAAATGTGAATATCTGTGAATAAATAAACAGCTTTGTAATAGAACGTGTAGTAAGACTAAAAGTATTCTACTGGAGTTAAACCTGTAGATCCCCATCACTACTCCTTATGGAGAATTGCAACCCAACCTTTCTTTTCCTCATGTTATATCTCTATCCGAGATGCAAACAAACAAATTATACTTTTATAAAATATAAGAACACAGAGTTATGTTAAAATATTAAAGTGATTATAATAATATTACTTGTTATCAATACTCCCTTATAATTAATACTAGTATTATACTAGATTAAAAAATCAACGGTTTCATTTCTGGTCATGTAATGTGTCCTATTGGCATTTTTTGGACAATGATTTCGAAAAAGAATAATTTTTCATTGGACCTCCAAATCTGGGAGGCATTTAAATTAAAGACTTTAGAACATATATAAAAATATTTACTCCAATTAAAATGTCAAACTTTTCCTCAGTTTAAATTTAATTATAAACAACTTTTTTATATTTAATTTTTTGTTCTTTTAGTAAATGCCCTTGTTAAAGAAAATTGGGGTTTTGCATGGCCTCCAGATATTCCTGCAGCTTTTTGGGCTAGGGGCTACTTGACTGAAAAACTTCCGCTTCCCAGGTCAACTAAGCTCCGAGATTTTTTCGGCTTTGATTTTTTGAAAACCAGACATTTTGGGGGCCTCAATAGAAACTTTTGATCACTAAGTATTGTTTAATTCTCTTACGTTAGGATCTACGTGTCTGAAAAATTTCTACCTATTAATTATTTGAAGCTTCGAAAGTATTTGACTTGGCTTTTCTGGAAACCCACACCCAACCCATGTTGGGGGGGGGGGGGGTTGGAAATTTNGTTGGAAATTTTCCTTCAACAAATATTCCTGCACCCGTTTGTGTTCGGGGCTACCTATCTGTAAAATTTCAGATTCTTGAGTCTTCTGATCATTGATATATTTTTAATTTTGTTTTTTGGAAGTCTCTCCATTTTGAGAGCTTACATTGGAATTTTCTGTCACTAAGTATTTACTGTACTCTTATGGGCTAGGGGCTACCTGTTAGTGAAATTTCAGCTTCCTAGCTCTTCTGTGATTCGATAATTTTTTTAACTTTGGTTTTTAGATCCCTCAGCCCCCTTTTCACCCCCATCCCTCCTCAATTTGATAACTCCAATGGAGATTTTCGATCACCAAGTATTATTTTAATATTTAAAGATCAGGAGCTATCTATCAGACAAATTTCGCTTTATTAGGCCTTCTGGGCTTTGAGATTTTTCGACTTTGTTTTTTTAGAAACCTCTCCCAGTTTGGGGAGCCCCCATAGACATTTTTAGTCAGCATATATTCCTGCAACCATTAGGGTTTGGGGCTACTCTCCTGCAATATTCCAGCTTCCTAGTTATTCTAGGTTTTGATATTTTTTTGGTCGGACATAGGAACAGGTAATTATTATAGTGTAGATTCTTTAAAAAAAACAATAATGTTTTAACTCAAAGGTTAAGCGTAGTCTGTAAGTGTGGTAATGGACTTTCAGATTCCCAATACCATATAGTAGGTAAGTAACTCAAATATTGACATCTTCGGTGGTCGAATGGCCCAAAGGTCTAAGGTACAATTCTTACAATATGCTGGATTGCTGAAGAGGGGGAGGTTGAGGGTCAAATCCCAGATTAATGCATCGAGAGAATTTTTTACTAAACGGTTTCCCATTCTCCCTCCCCAAAAATGCGTGCACATTCCCTCTAAAACAAATACCTTCCTTATTCTTAGCCCATGATTGTAGATACGCGCATATACACAATGGGTAGTAAACCCTGTAACATTAACAAGTGTTAACTAAGTAATCTAAGGGTTAAGGATGAGGAAGGATGCTTAGAGAAAATTTACTAACACTGCCTCTGAGAGAGGGTGGATAAAACTACAAAGAAAATCGCTATCTTAAATATTATAATCGGACATCCTCTGGGATTAAAATAAAATCATAGGTGACCTGACGGTCTAGAGGTAAGGTGTCGGACTTCTGTGCTGGCGGCCGGGGTTCAATCCCCGGTCCCGGCACAGATTTATCTGATTACCAAACCCTTCCTTCCCCTCTGACAAGACATCTTGTGAATGTGGGGAATGCCAGACCTCCACCGTGGTTCGGATTCCACGTTAAACTGTAGGTCCTTCATTTCATCTCACAATCACCCTACCATTACACATTAGCGTAAGTGCGTATAACCCGAACGGGTAGTAAGACACGGTGCTAATAATAATCTTATGGCCCGTTTGGATTATACGCTTGAGTAAACAGGTCATCATTTATGTATTGCACCTATATATTGTGCATAATTATTATAAAAACAAACTACTACAGTGAACTTTAATTAATTTTGAGCGGTTTAGTTGCAAAATATACTGATTTTTACCATTTGGATTTAAGTCTTTAGTTAACATAATGTATGCAGGAAATTGAGAAATGACACCTGGACACGGGAATCGAACCCGGGACCTTTGACTTAAAACAGCAATGCTATAACCACTGAGCTATTCGGGAATTGTCCCATGACGCTCAGAATATGATATCTAGATGGAGAATTCCTCACTAAAACAGAATAAATAATAGCTTCGGCTATTTGATTCTTTAATATTCAATCCCTTACAATTATAATAACTGTGCAAGTGGCAGCATGAATCCTACTACCGAGTCTAAGGTGGCTGCATTATCTGATAGCTCATGATCTTAATAAAATCACACATTTGTAGTCGACGACTTCCGCACGTCCATCATAGACTTTGCCTTAAAATATGAGTGGAGAATGACCCCAGGCACGAAACGATTCCTGGATAGCTCAGTGGTTAGATCATTGGCGTGCTAGCCCAAAGGTACCGGGTTCGATTCCCATGTCTGGGTGTCATTTATCAATTTTCAGAATATGATATCTAGATGGAGTAATCCTCATTAAAATTTATAAATAATAGCTTCGGCTATTTGATTCATAATGTATGTAGTTTATTATAACCAGGGCCTATGTTTTATTGACTTTTTTGTGTTAGTCACATACAAAGCCCATAAATATTCCTAAATTTACTTTGTTGTTATTATTATTATTATTATTATTATTATTATTATTATTATTAGCACCGCGTCTTACTACCCGTTCGGGTTATACGCACTTACGCTAATATGTAATGGTAGGGTAATTGTGAGATGAAAGGAAGGACCTACAGTTTAACGTGGAATCCGAACCGCGGTGGAGGCCTGGCATTCCCCACATTCACAAGATATCTTGTCAGAGGTGAAGGAAGTGTTTGGTAATCAAATAAATCTTTGCCGGGACCGAGGATTGAACCCCGGCCGCCAGCACAGAAGTCTGACACCTTACCCCTATTTACTTAGTTCATGATCCCCTGGTCGTAGAGATGAGTATTTTATAGGTAATGTGCTGTTGGTTGGTATTTTTTGTCAATATGGAGTTATAAGTAATAATATTTCGTCCTTTTAGGGTCATTTTTAGATATTTGTAGGAATTTTTGAGCCATTTTTATGCATGTTTGATTCATTTTAAGGCGTCCATGTTGAATAAGTATACTGCTATCGATATTTTATAAATCCATACATTTTTTCGACATACAGTTGTCGAAATGATTAAATAATGTTGGCCAAGAACTTTGTATCCTCTTTGCTTGTTTGGTTGTAAAATACACATTCCTGGTTAGGCAGTGCAACTAAGCTGGGTATGGTTTCGTTGGGAGGTGGTAGTTATTATTCCTGAAGCTGATATTTATTAATCAATATTCTATTTAAAAGAGCAAGCGTTCAATATAAAATACTTCATTGCATGTATAATTAATTTTAAATTTGCATTTGTTTGATTTATGCTCGTGAATTTATTAAAAAATTTGGTCATATTTTTAAGTCATTTTTTGAAATTTGGAGCATTTAAAAAAAATGATATGTAATTTAATAACCAATTTTAGATCATCAATATCCCGACCTTGATCATGACAAATTAATGATGAATGAATAAATACTGTATGGAGCGTTCCGTGCTGTTCGCATAAAACTCAAAATAATATTCAAATAAAATAAAAATGTTTTGTTCAAAGTAGTCTTATTCCGTGACAGGATTAGGTTTAGTTGATTTTTTCCAATGAAGCTTAATTTTAAAAACAGCACTTTCCAAGTAACTCTAATTTTGAAACTTTTATTAGTTGTTTCTAGAATTAAAACAAAAATCCTGGAGTATTCTTTATAAAAATATAAATTGTCCCTCAAAAACCATCTAACAGGTTCCTTATTCCATGATGAGTGTATTTTCAATGTGATACTATATTTAGTTAGCCCTTGCGGGTTCTTTGTACCTTTTATGTCCATCATTCTGTGTCAAATATGCTGTAAATTGCACAATTTAAACATAAAAAGGCATATTCATCGCAGTCTTTATTGAGCCCATCACATATATAGTGGGTGACCTGGCGGTCTAGGGGTAAGGTGTCAGACTTCTGTGCTGGCGGCCGGGGTTCAATCCTCGGTCCCCGGCAAAGATTTATCTGATTACCAAACCCTTCCTTCACCTCCGACAAGATATCTTGTGAATGTGGGGAATGCCAGGCCTCCACCGTGGTTCGGATTCCACGTTAAAATGTAGGTCCTTCATTTCGTCTCACAATCACCCTACCATTACACATTAGCGTAAGTGCATATAGCCCGAACGGGTAGTAAGACGCGGTGCTAATAATAATAATAATAATAATAATAATAACATATATACTGGTACCACTGCACTGCGCTCATAACTGTACTGGTTTTGTGGTTTAAAGTTATATCGATAACCTTGCTGATCAACCAAATAGATATGTTTCTCCTTATTAGGAATTGTCTTTCCTCTTTGAACTTGAACAGGATTTAGTGACTTGATGGTTGGATTGTTTGATGATTTACTAATGGAGAAACAGTATAAGCTTCAACGGATTGCTTTGTTCTATTGTTGGTTTGCCGTGGGACTGAATTATTACCTCTGTATTTGTTGGTGTTATATTTTGTGCAGATTACTTTTGTGTTAATTAAAAGATATAAACGACACATTAGTTAACTGATATAAAAACGTTAGGTATTGGTTAAGACATTTCGGCAATTTATTTCAACATGACTAAAATATGGACGCTAAACAAAAAAAGGGAAACACTTGGTTGTTATAGTAACAAAACAAAACATCAAGAAAAATGGCGAAATAGATCACACAATATGTTATTTTGTTGTAGAGCTTATTATAGAGAATAAAAGACAGGGCTGAAGCTTGCTGTTACACAGCCATGTCCTACAGAAGATATTGAAAATAATTAAAGTAAAGCATTTTGTAAAGCCAAACGTATAAGAAATGCACAACAAAACGAAAATTATTTCTAAAATTTGAAAGGCTCTAAGTAAATTCAAATATGTTAACACAAATGTATTCAGAAATTATGTAACCTACTTATTATAAAACATTAATATATTTATAATAAACAACTATTACATAAAAAATATTTTTTTAAACACACCTTTAATAATTTCACATAAATACACAATTTCCGGCGATATCATTCCCAATTGCACTTAAAAGTCTCCATCGGATAGCAATATCTCAATAAAACAAATCTTCAAACCACTTCTATCATTTAACATTGAAAAGGAACTTTAAAAAATTAACACTGCTGTAAAATATTAAACATACAAGAACGAAAAAAAAGTGTATAAGTGTATAGTATCTTCACCTCAAAAAATTGTATAAGTGTATAGTATCTTGACCTCAAAAAATTGTATACATTTATAGTATCTTCACCTCAAAAAATTGTATAAATTTATAGTATCTTCACCTGAAAAAAGTGTATAGTATATTCGCCTAAAAAAGCGTATAAGTGTATAGTATCTTCACCTCAAAAAAGTGTATAGTATATTCACCTCAAAAGAGTGTAGAAGTGTATAGTATCTTTACCTCAAAAAGGTGTATAAGTGTATAGTATCTTCATCTTAAAAAAATGTATAGTATCTTCAGCTCAAAAAAGTGTATAAGTGTATAGTATCTTCAGCTCAAAAAAGTATGGACGTTTTATATCAAAGTAAACTAAAATAATTGTTAATCGATGACTTTACAACTATAAGCACTATTTTATTGAAAAACCCATGCTTAGAATAATCTAAACATGTATGTATGTTGTTTGTGTAATCTTGCATTTTCTTTTAAATATGTATTTCTATAAAAGAGATTAGCAGTGTCTATCTTATTATTATTATTATTATTATTATTATTATTATTATTATTATTAGCACAGCGTCTTACTACCCGTTCGGGTTATACGCACTTACGCTAATGTGTAATGATAGGGTGATTGTGAGAGTAAATGGAGGACCTACAGTTTAAGGTGGAATCCGAACCACGGTGGAGGTCTGGCATTCCCCACATTAACAAGATGTCTTGTCAGAGGTGAAGGAAGGGTTTGGTGATCAGATAAATCTGTGCCGGGACCGAGGATTGAACCCCGGCCGCCAGCTCTATCTTATTGAGACGGTATTTAGTTGTAAGAGCCCGTATTATTTTGCCGAAAAATTTAAGCTTACTTTTATGAATATGAATCCGCCAATAAGAGGAATCCGTTTAGGGAGGTTTAACCGCGCTTGCAACCGATCCTGAGGGGTTACTATTAGGCGCAGATTTCCCATGGGTCAAAGCTAGTCTCTGCGTTGTCACTATCAACCCTGGTAGGACATCAGCTCTTGGGGCGGTGGATTTCCCCCCCGACTTTAATTCGCTGGTAACAATGAGCTGGTATGTAACGAAGAACCTTAGATAACACTATGCACTGCCTCAAATCTCCGACCATCTGATATCAGCCGCATTGTTGTTCGGTCACGGTGGAAGATAAACTACGCCCGGGTCGGCTTTCAAAACTAACGTCCGAATCTGGGATTTCGTAAGTCTTGGGGGAGAAACGAATCTTTTTTTGTATTTTTTGGATGCTCAACCTTGTACCCTTTTCTAGACGTTTTACACGCCCCCACCTAGGGAACACTATTTTCTTGAGTTTAGACAACATTAAAGGAAATGTTTGAATATATAAGTTGGCCACACTGGAATCCCTCCTATGCTCACTTGTCAAAGCCTAAGTGGAATTGTGGAAGGAAGGAAGGTGAGTTTAGAAAATACAACCAATATTTAATAAAACTTATCGTTATTATAACCAGTATTTAATTGATAAAAAAAAATTATCTGTCAAATGTGACAACTGTATATAATATAATTTAATGTACTAATAGTATACATATCTCCCATACCTACTATATTATTAATATTTAATAGTAACCCGCCTCGGTGGCGTAGTTGGCTGACGCGCTTGTCGTGTTGAGCTCAACCGCTGAGGACGGGGAGATCGAGGTTCGAATCTCGGTCGGGTGAACTGGGGGTTGGTTTTTCCTAAATGGTTTTCCACTCTCCCTCCACGCAAACGCGGGTTCACTTCCTCTAATTCAACCTTCCCAATTCCTAATCCATTAGAGTAATTAGTACTTAAAAGCGTATAACCCGAACGGGTAGTAAGACGCGGTGCTAAATAAATAAATAATATTTAATAGTAGTCGAATAATCATAGAAATAACCTTTTTTTGACACCTGCAAGTCTCATTAAATCTAATTTTATATATTTTTTGCTTCGTGGATCAAGCACCCTGTTTCGCAAATTCCCTTTTTTACAAGTAGTGTCATCTTACACAAGTGTGAGAGGAATATTGGGATATTTTGTCGATGTCGGCTCCTTAAGATTTGTTTATGTTTTATTTTAAATTATTACTATGAAGATCATACTATAAACGTATAGGTAATCATAATAACTGAAAATCAAAGGTCAATGAATTTCAACATGTATATAATTATTATTATTATTATTATTATTATTATCACCGCGTCTTACTACCCGTTCGGGTTGTACGCACTTACGCTAATGTGTAATGGTAGGGTGATTGTGAGACGAAATGGAGGACCTACAGTTTAACGTGGGATCCGNGGTTTGGTAATCAGATAAATCAGTGCTGGGACCGAGGATTGAACCCCGGCCGCCAGCACAGAAGTCTGACACCTTACCCCTAGACCGCCAGGTCTCCTACTTAAAAAATAAAAAAGATATAATATAATGAGTTTACACTAAATAAATTACGTAAGATCTCCCAACCCCCGCACCTGAAACAACTATGTAAAAGGTGACAGGTCCTGGAATGACATCTCTTTCAGATCAAATAAGGGTTATTATGAATCTGCTGTGTTTCTAGAGATCATTGGGTATAAAGAGTAAAATCAGTAAAATTGGAGAGTCCATAAGCCTTTGAAATAGATGGGTTTGTTTTTAGGGGTTTTTCTAGTACGGCATCGGTCTACCAGACCGGGTTATTCACAGAATTTTTATAATGGGTTTGGTATTAGGAAGGTAAAATTTAGCGAAATCGTACCCGCATTTATAAGCAAATAGAGTGGGAAAACATTTATGATAAAAACATCTGGCTGGGATTCGTACCCCAACCCCTTACCACCTTTCCTAATATAAAGAAGTATGTCTATATGAAAACCACTTTAATACAAAAATATTGTATCATACAAATTTGCCTGTCAAAACTATTAAAAAAAAAGTTTCATTCATAGTCAAGTTTTAGTTTATGTGCTTTCCTTTACGTAGTGTATTCTCTAAATGGATTGAATTGTATCTTTCCCAGTTTCAAATAGTATCCCTCCATATTTTTTGAATCTTCAGAGAGTCCTTCAAAGTTCAGTTTTATATATATATATATTAAATGTTATGGGATCGTTTCCCTGGGAGATTTTTTCAAGATGTTTTAGCTCCCTTTATCCATAATATTTGTGAGCGGCTTCTACTTCTGAAGCTTGCTTTTTATCTTTATTTCGGAATCGATACAGCTTGGTGCATCCCTTTATTAATCTTTAAAAAGAGGTATCATTTCAGTTGCTTGGATTCGCGTTTTGATCTTTCTTTTCGTATCACCCAAGAATCCCATAAAACCCGACCAAAATGACTATTACTCAGTTCAGCTCCATCCATGTTTCTTTATTTTGCTTCGTTTTTCGAGGTAAATCAAATCTTAAAGCTTTAACGTGTTCAATTAGAAAACATTCGTAGCGGTGGGCAAGTGGGCTAAGGCGTAAACCTCATAAGGTATCATTTACCGAGGGATGAAGAGTTCGTGGTTCGAATCCACGTCATGAGTTCAGAGGGTGTATTTTATTAAAACACTACGGTATATGCAAATGCGAGTATATTTCTCCCAAATTATATCTTACTCATTGTTCTCCGTATATTTTAGACATGCGTATAGCCCGTATAGGTGATAGGACTTGGTGCCAAAACAATTTAGTCTCTCTGAAACAAGAATTTTTATTTTTTGTATGAATCTGAGCAAAAAGTTAAGCCACATGCAATTTTCAAATACTATCCCAATTATTATTGTCTTGACAGTATGTATATAAGTTTGAATTGTCAAACTATTTAGCTTAGCTAATGGTGAGTCTGTCTACTGAATTAGAGTCCCGAGTGTGACTCATGTCATAAGTCATAGCTGAGGAATAGATCGGTGGTAAATTTTGAGTGTTCCATAATCTTTATAAATTTTTAATATTTGCCAAGAATCGTTGTAACCGTTTTCACATAAATTTGCCAAAGTTTTGTTGCCTAAAGTAGGCTATACTAGTTTAAACCCCAATATAACGATATTTAAAGAGCTAGATTTGATCATTCAAAACATTTAAAAACTAGAAATGCGGATACACAGGTGAAAAATATTTTCTGGAATCGGGATTACATTAAAAGTAGACAAACATTTTGTTAAAATATTGAGATCAAGGTTTTCTTAAGGACAAGATTTTTGTTTTAGGCTTGTATATTAGAAGATGTAAAAATCACATAAGGTGGGTGAGGAGAAATGAAATGCAAGCCTATATTTTTGCAGTTTTTGCTTTAAATAATCAAAATATTGCTTTAAATAATCAAAATATTGCTTTAAATAATCAAAATATTGCTTTGTACAAATGTTTAGTTTGATTTTCTACATATCTCTAAACCTAAAATACCTGTCATTAGTATTGTGTAGTTCTAATAGTACCCTTTTCTCTCTGTTTTTTTAAATGTATGCTCAAAAGTCACTATTCTTTTGATAGGCATTCGAGAAATGTCAGATAACTAACTATGCCTAGAAAATTATTATTATTATTATTATTATTAGCACCGCGTCTTACTACCCGTTCGGGTTATACGCACTTATGGTAATGTGTAATGGTAGGGTAATTGTGAGATGAAATGGAGGACCTACAGCTTAACGTGAAATCCGAACCACGGTGGAGGCCTGGCATTCCGCACATTCACAAGATGTCTTGTCAGAGGTGAAGGAAGGATTTGGTAATCAGATAAAATCTGTGCCGGGACCGAGGATTGAACCCCGGACCCCCAGCACAGAAGTCCGACACCTTCCCCTAGACCACCAGGTCACCTTGCCTAGAAAATTAAATTTAACTATGATACAAACAAATTTTCATAGAAAGAGCCTATTAAAGAGTACAGAAATAATTTATGTGGCCTAAATTGATACAATTTTAATATTTTACTAGTTTTATTTTATAGTTATCGATGATATCTATAAAAAAGGGACAGCTGAATATTATCGACGTATGCTCTAGTAGCTTTTCCAGATGGTAGCTAAGGAAAGCTCTTCTTATGAACGTTGTACTCTACCAAAGCCGAATTATATTCAAGGCATCCATTTCCAAAGGATGACTTGTCCTCAAAAATTTAAAATCGTGTTATGGCTATCACTGGTTTCGTCTTCGGATCATCTATAGACTCACGTATGTTTTACATTTCCATAACGTCCTTGAATCATTAAAATATTTAATTTTAAAATTCTTACTATTTCCAAAGTGGCCCTTTTCCTCAACCAAATATCAAAAATGGCTGCATCTTAAAACATACCTTATACAGAAACAAAAGGTCCCTTGTCCCATATCCTCAGTAAGCAAGCTGCTGAACGGAGTTTCAAAACGAACCTTGTCCATTTCTCAAGCATTGTTATATAGTTTATTAAAATCTTTTTTTCCTTAGTATTTTGGTTGATTTGAATTGGATAATACAGGCTGTGAATTTGGTAGCGTTACATATTAATTGAAACAAAACAAAACCTAAAATATAGCCTATTCGACGATCAGAATATCTGTCATTTGCCTGAGAAAATTGCATTGTGAGACTATCAATAATGTTAGTTGTATTTGAGGTATTTTAGTCTTCATTCATTAAGTAAAGTGTTCATTTATTTATTTATTCGAATGAACTACTACAGTTGTTGGCTGAGCAGCTTTGTGTATTATGGAAGATTATTATTATTATTATTATTATTATTATTATTATTATTATTATTAGCACCGCGTCCTACTACCCGTTCGGGCTGTACGCACTTAAGCTAATGTGTAATGGTAGGGTTATTGTGAGATGAAATGGAGGACCTACAGTTTAACGTGGAATCCGAACCACGGTGAGAGGCCTGGAATTCCCCACATTCACAAGATTTCTTGTCAGAGGGGAAGGAAGGGTTTGTTAATCAGATAAATCTTTGCCGGGACCAAGGATTGAACCCCGGCCGCCAGCATATAAGTCTGACACCTTACCCCTAGACCACCAGGTCACCCAAATATTATGGAAGAACCTATGCCTACAGCTAGTGGAGAAAGTGAGATTAAGCCAGTAGGAAGTGTGATATGTTCTTCTAAAGGAAAGAGGAATACAATTTTATGGAAGAAAATCAAGGATAAAAAAAAGAATAAGTATTCTTTGAAGTGCCTGCCAAAACTACCTGATTGCCAACACAATCACCGAAACGATTTATAATGCTCATAACTCACACTTCAAGATGGGCGTAGGTTTCACAACAGTTTATATACAAGAAAAATTGATTACAAATCAGCTAAAATAGATCCGGATAATTTAATCTTGAGATATATAATAAAAGAATCACCTAAACGTAGACGAGCCAGAGGAGAACGTAAGCAAGATACCCAAGTTTGGCATAGTTATTACATACCTATCACACAACATGGTCAATCAAAACAAGGTCAAATCTGCCAAAAGGCATTTCTGGGCATTTTAAATATTTCAAAGAAAAGGGTCCAGAGAGTTTGTAGGCCCCACTTTGAAGCTGGTACATCTGCCACAGAAAATTGTGATGGTGATCATCGCACACAAGGGCATGAAGGGAAAAATTATTCATTGAAAACTTTCATTGAGTGTCTAGTGCCATTACATTCTCATTACTGCCGTAATATACAGACTAAGAATCAGTATTTAGATAGTACATTGATAATTACAAAACTACATGCCTTTTACAATAGTTCATGTTCCGAAGAGGCCCTGAAAGTAAAGTATGAATACTTAAGAAATATTTAATATAACCTAAGTTTTGGCTCACCTGCAGGGGTGCCCATCATTTGGCCAAATGCCTTTAGTCAAAATGACTTTAGGCCAAATAATTTTTGAGAATTTAATTTATAGGCCAAATGACTTTAGGCCAAACGATTTTTTGTAAAATTAATTTTTAGAACATTTATTTAAAATGTGTTTATGTTGTTTCCGGAAACTTTCGCTATGATTTGTAGTGATGTTATTAGATGGTAAGGTGTGTAATATTTAGTTAAATAGTATATACTACCGATTCAAAATACATTTGCCTTCTCTCAATGTACTACTTCCCAAGGTATAGCAGCATGCCAATTAACCTGTAAGTAGTGGTTAAATTGACAGTTCTGGCCCACTTTCTCCCATAAGGTTTAACATTGATCCACACCGCACCTCGTGAAGTGATCC
>CABFVX010005867.1:0-17500 GCA_902151425.1 Timema shepardi
CTTGACAAAGAATTCTATAATAAGTTCCCGATCAAAGCATATAAGTATAAAAGAACACTTTATTCGTGAGAAGGTTCAAAATGGGGGACATTGTTTTGACATACAAGCCTTCTGAATCCACGGAAGCAGATATTTTTACAAAGGGCTTGGCAAGCCCCAGACAAACCATTTTGAGTCAGGCTGTTGGATGGCACCCACGGCTCTAACGAGTGAGGGGGGTGTTGGGACTTGAGTAATCCCATCCATTCATTAGAGCATTTAGTGGGTGAGCCCTGACGAGCAAGAATACGGACAATGTTCTGTAATGTTTTGTTTTACTTGGTTGATTTTTTCATAACAAATTATACATATATGATCTGTACTATTAATTACAAGAATGAAAAAATAATCATGAACAGTTTTTTCTTTGTGTTTTAAATATGTACAAGATATGGAAACCATTAATTGATGTCATAATACCATTTCCAAAATAATTCCTGATCAAACCACATATTATTTATGTCAATTGTACCTGTATAATTTTACAGTGTGTGAAGGTACATCTAAAGACCATCAGCCTGCACATAAAAATTATATTTACACTTGGACAGAAGCAGACAGTTATAAAGGATCACCTGAAATTGTTTCTGCGGTTTACCATCAGTTAACAAACACTGACTTAGAAAAATATGAAACTGTGCGCTTGTTTGCAGATGTTTGTGGGGGGCCGAACAAAAACACGATAATGATTGGTATGCTGATTAAGTGGTTGCACGATGCCCCCCATAACATTCGTGAAGTTCATCTTATCTTTCCCCATCCTGGACACTCCTTTATTCCACCCGACCGTGTGTTTGGGTGCATTGAAAAAGAACTCAAGAAAATGATCACAATATCCAAACCTGAAGAGTACTATAGGGTTTTTGAGAAGAATGGGACTGTCCTGAAGATAGCGAGGGACTTCAATGTCTTCAACTGGAAAGCAGCAACATGGGACATTTTGAAGAACCCTTACCAGTGGAACTTCCGCTTTGCTGTATGCAAGAGATTCATTATCACCCGGGGAAGCACACCAAAATCAGGCATTCTTGTTGGAGGTGAAGTTTCATACAACACAGATGTGGGAATTTCCAGAAAGGTTTTCAAAAGGCTACTACAACTTTACTGTGATGAAGACTGGAAGAATCTACCGAACTTAAGTTCTACAAAAATATCTTCTTCTCAGAGTTGGTTAGACTCTGGATAACTTTCAGAACATACAAAGTGTAATTTAAACCTTTTTAAAAAAATAAAATACTATGACGCTCTGAAGTTTAGAGTTCTTTAATATTATCTATTTCTTGAACTTATTTGTGTTTACTTTTACAAGTTTCCCTATGAAATAATGTCAAAAAAAATGACTATCTTTTATTTATTGTTTATATTCTCAATGGCACCTTGTCCAAGTAATTTTCCTTTTTTTAAGAAGAACCCATGGTTTCTGCAAGCTGTTATTCCTCCAGAATACTTATATGAATAGCAGTTATAAGTATACAAAAATTCATTGACTTAAATTGTGAAATAAGTTCAATGAATGTTTTTTGTTGTTTCCCAAAATTCACTAGGCTCGGACAAGTCACCTTTTGGAAATGGACGCTTCATTTGTTTTGTTATTAACGTAAACCAACATCTGTTGGTATGTGTTTGGATGCTATAATTTCATTTTGAAGTTCAGTCAAACCAATAATGTGGCCCACTTTAAATTAAGCTGAACCCTTCCTAAAAGCTTGTTTGGAACCATAGTTAGGATTAACCTTTTAGAAACAATATTTAATAATGATTTTTTCCATTAATGTTGCGATAATGTACGTTGACTATACCAACGACATTGAACTGTTTCACTTTCAAGTCTTGAAATTTCACCTCATGCCTATAGTCTAAACACAGTACCTATGGCATGAAAAAACTTCAACTAAACACATAATTTCCCTGAAATAACTAGTAAAATAATAAAAAAAAAGTGTAGTTTTGGATGTAATTAAAGAGAGATTTAAGTTTAAGTTGTTTGTGTTTATAATCTTTCAAAAATCATTTGGTTTTGTAACAAATGATCGTGACCTGGCGGTCTAGGGGTAAGGTGTCAGACTTCTGTGGTGGCGGCCGAGGTTCAATCCTAGATCCCTGCACAGATTTATCTGATTACCAAACCCTTCCTTCACCTCTGACAAGACGTGTATTAATCACAACTTGTGAATGTGAGGAATGCCAGGCCTCCACCGTGGCTCGGATTCCATGTTAAACTGTAGATCCTCCATTTCATCTCACAATCACCCTACCATTACACATTAGCTTAAGTGTGTATAACCCTAACGGGTAGAAGACGCGGTGCTAATAATAATAATAATAATAACAAATGATCTAACAATGAAATATAACACTATACATGGCTTTTTAGAAAAAGAAGGGTAAATTTGTAAATAAGTTTTTTACATCCCGAAGGAACACATTGTGAGTTGATAAAGTGCATAAAAAAAAAGTTAGAGAAATGCTCAAAAGTCTGCACGAACGATGGCTAGAAGGTGAGGATACCCCAAGAGAATGGGGGCCTTCTTATAAACACCTATTTATAGAAAAGAATTGAAAGATGATCCCAATTGCTTACGAGGTAAAGCTGTCATTCCAACGATAGATAGATTCTCCTTAGGAGCCTTGTAGAGTAAGATATTATCAATTAACAACCAGAATAGGCTGGGTTTTAGGTAGGTCAGTCTGCCATAGACACCTTCACCGTGAAAACTACTTTTGCTAAATGAATACAGAAAAAATAGTGAAACTTATACAGATTTGGAAAAGGCACATGGCAGTGCAACTCTAAATGACGCGAAAGCTAAAAACTATCCTCAGCTGATCCAAGCTACAACATTGTATTACAAAGGAAACGGTACACAAATCCAATTGGGCAACACTCACCCAGGGAATTTAATCCCACAAAAGGTCTCAAACAAGGTTACGCAGTCATCAAAGGCAAAGGTCCTAGGGTAGCATTCCAACAAAATGTAATTTTTCTATCATTTGATAAAAAACTAATATTAATTTTTAAATAAAGAAATATCTAATTATGTTATCTATATAATATATATTTTAAATAATAATTATTAACAACATATAATCCCGTTGATGATTTTAGGACCTTTGTGTTGCTTTTAAAGTGATCAACTTTGAAATTTTAATTAAAAGGGTATTAAGATAAATTCATAAAATTTTTGCACATTAATTACGAGGGAAGGAGGTCACAATTTATTTTTTATTATTAGTATATTTTTTACGGTATTTTGGCACTCTGTATTATTTTTATTAGTATGGGTCAAGTTGCCCCTCAAGTCTCTGTCCATAGGTGACCTGGTGGCCTAGGGGTAAGGTGTCAGACTTCTGTGCTGGGAGTCGGGTTCAATCCTCGGTCCCGGCATATATTTATCTGATTGCCAAACCCTTCCTTCACCTCAGAAAGATGTGTATTAATCACAACTTGTGAATGTGTGGAATGCCAGGCCTCCACGGTGGTTTGGATCCCACGTTAAACTGTAGGTCCTCCATTTCATCTAACAACCACCCTACCATTATACATTAGCGTAAGTGTGTATAAACCGGACGAGTAGTAAGACGTGGTGCGAGTAATAATAATAAGTCTCTGCCTAAGACCAGGTTGAGCCATTTATTTTGAACAAAGGCTTATGACTTATATCAACATGGTGTTATTCTCATGAAACTTTGAATTTTTGGCCTCACTCATATGTAAATTGGTTTAGCAGTTATTTTAAAGCTAAATAATTTGTTAATAAAATAGATTCACACACCTCCAACACATTTTCAGCCCCTTGTGTTATGTGTCAGTCCTCGGGGTTCTAATTTAGGTCCTATTCTCATTAATGTGTTAATGAAGATATTTGTAAACATTTAAACTCATCTTGTTATTTAACCCAGGACTGGTTGAGGTTCCTCGTGTCCCGTCATTGGTCAAGGGTGAGCGCGGTACTCACCAATCAAATTGTGTAGTTTTTAGTTTAGATTGTCATGTTTTTTCAATTGATTATTTATTAGACCATGAACATTTTTTTTAAATTTTCATGTACAAATACAATAACAAAAACATCTACAACAAGGAAAGTTATTTTATTGTAAATCTAACAAAAGATTTTTGAATAATAATTATAGTAATAAAGTTACATCTTTTATTTTTTTTAAATATAAATATTATTGTGTTAGATGTCATTACTTAAGTCCTGAATGATTGTCTTTAAGGTGACCTGGTGGTCTAGGGGTAAGGTGTCAGACTTCTATGCTGGCGGCCGGGATTCAATCCTTGGTCCCGGCAAAGATTTATCTGATTATCAAACCCTTCCTTCACCTCTGACAAGACATCTTGTGAATGTGGGGAATGCCAGATCTCCCCCATGGTTCAGATTCCACGTTAAACTGTAGGTCCTTCATTTCATCTCACAATCACCCTACCATTACACATTAGCGTAAGTGCGTATAACCCGAACGGGTAGTAAGACGCGGTGCTAATAATAATAATAATAATAATAATAATAATGATTGTCTTTAACATAGTGTCTTATTCTGATCTTTTCAAACAAATTAAATAGAATAACAAAATAATATTTTATAATCTAAAATAGAATATTTTCTGCTAAAGTGCATTATAATATTTTTCTTCACTCATTCATTAATTAATTCTGCATCTTTATCTTTAACTGGACCTTGACAAGTGGCGCAGGAACGGGGAGGTACATGGGTAAATATTACCCCCTGCCATCCCCCCAGATAATATATTAAAACATTAGATAATGTAAAGATCTTGTTGAGGCAAGATACAAAGCTCACACTAAGGTAACATAACTGAAATAAAATGTGCTTGGAGCACACACTATTTGAAAACTCTAATAGTGATACCAGCAATATCAGCTACTACAGAAAAAGTTTTTCAATGTTTATACGAATAAAAAAACTATCTTCGCTCCACAATGAGGCAACGGAGACTATATCACCTGTGTCTGCTGAATGTACACCCTGAGAGACTCAACAAACTTGAACATTACAAAACTAGTGGTTTTATAGCTAGTAGCGAATATAGGGCAAAGTTTTAGGCAAACCTATTTTAATTTTCAGTGTTTCATCATTTTTAGCTAAGCCACGCTAAGCCACATCAGATATAATTTTTCTTAATTTATTTTGTGTGTATTAGATCTAATGTTTGGAATGACTAAAATAAGTGAGAAAAATACACTGGGACTGTTAAATACAGGTATCCCTTGTTATACGCGATATCACTATACGCGTTTTCGCCATATCGCGATTAAGAAATAATAAAAATAATGTATAGTCGGCATGGTTAGCAGTCACCCCCCTGGTAGTGGCATGACCTTGTGCACGCACATTCCAGTGAGGACAATGATCTTTACTGTACAGTTTGGTGCTGGGGGAGAGGGGTAGTATTGACAACATTAGAGATGCGCAAGAGCTTACCGTCCCAGATCCTTCAAGAGAGCAAGAGCTTACCGTCCCAGATCCTTCAAGAGAGCAAGAGCTTACCGTCCCAGAGCCCTTCAAGAGAGCAAGAGCTTACCGTCCCAGGCCCTTCAAGAGAGCAAGAGCTTAACGTCCCAGGCCCTTCAAGAGAGCAAGAGCTTACCGTCCCAGATCCTTCAAGAGAGCAAGACCTTACCGTCCCAGGCCCTTCAAGAGAGCAAGAGCTTACCGTCCCAGGCCCTTCAAGAGCGCAAGAAAGTGATAATTCAGATTGGTCAGATCCAGTTAATTTATCATGTGATTGAAAATTAACAGTAAGTGTACCTGTAGCATTGTATTAATTAGATAAATTTATTAAAAATTGCATTTTTTTTTACAAATTCCAGGTGATTGAAGATTGGCAAAAGGTGTGGGCTACCTATAGTATTGTACTAGCTAGATAAATGAATAAAAATCATTTATTTACAAATTTTAGGTTTTTATTTACTTTCTTCCTTTGGAGTAATCCCTATCTCATCCATGTTAAAGTCAATTCCCTTTACGCGTTTTCGTGTTACGCGATTATTTATCAGAACCAACCATCTGCGTACTGCGAGGGACAAAGAGGGATAAAGCTAGAAAAATGATGTGTATATTGTGAAACACCCGCATGGACTGGTTTAGAAATAATTCTTTCCTTGCATGTTGGTGATTGATGTGTATATGTGCTGATGAAAATGTATAAGCTTTTATGTCTGGAAAAATAGTTTGGTACCAGCGAGGTGTTGTCTACCATGTATGCATAAACTAAAGGGCCCATGTTGTGTTTAAGACATATAATTTAAAGTTCTTAACTAGTTTGTAATAAGTAGGCCTTCAATTTGAAAATTGTAGCAAAATAGTAATAAAATAGTATATAAGACATTTAAAAAAAACCAAATACTTGTGTTTATAGTACGCCAGGAATAGTCGAAAACATAAAACCTTTAAACTGTAATTTTTCTATTCATATCAATATAATCATATTAAAGTTGATTTGTTTTAAATTCCAGCCCCACCCCATCTCTTTCCTCCAAGAACTTTTTTTTTACTTTTTATATCAAAATAAAAGTTTATCTAATGAAATAATATAACTTTATTAGCCACAAATCATAATTTAACTTTTTATTTAACAATTTTTACTTTTTACTGAAATAAAAATTAGAATTCAACAAAATCAAATAGTTTTATTTACCACAAATCATGGTCTCCAACTATGACTAAAGGTGTTAAAGCCAATGTGTTTGCACTTAACATTTGTACAAAGAAATGAAAGGAGATAAGCCTATTATTCATTTGAATGAAGAATATAAATAGAAACATAGACAAAGGAAGATGTACAGATAATTTTGTGAGATGAAAATAGATTTCCTCCATGGGACAAATTAGGTTAGATGGTTCTTTCTCAATGACCATAGCACCAACAGCTGGGCAAGCAACTGTGTAAATAGAGTTGGGAGTAGAAAGGTTTCAGGCCTGTTTTATAAGAATTAAATTCTTGGTTTAAATATCATCATAGTATAAGTAATATAACATATATTGTAAGTTAAAATAAACTATAAACCATATAAAAAATCATAAAAAAATCATGTGACATAGCAGATTACTTGCTCTAGAACATCCATAATCCAAGGGTGAACATCATAATAGGTTGTGTTGTATGGAAATGTCGATTTTTACTTTGCTTGAAAGTAAGTTGCGGGAAATTTGGGTGTTTATCTTCTGGAGTAAATACTTTTACTTTTAAAAGCAAAGTCTTGAATATTTGAAAAAGACTTCACTAATAATTTGTTAAACACAAACTCCTCCTTACACACATGTGGAAGATAGAAATGCATGTTTTATTAAAATTAATATGGCACAAAGAACAAAAGGTCATAACACAAACACTCGAGTGATTCAAATTATGACCTGTTAGAACAATTTTGGACATAAAATTGATACAGTGCATAAGCAAACATTGACCAAAAACACTCGATAGGTATTTTAATGTTCTACTCTTTCATTGGGAAAAATATTCTGTTGTACCGAGAGGCAGTTTAAATTTTGGTCTTGGTCTAAGTAGGCAATGCTCAAATAAGATAGAATGAAAATTTGACTAGAAGCCAATTTCAAACACTTGACCTATTCCCTGGTGCATGTTTAGCACAGCGATCTACCTAGGCCTGGCAGCTATCGTATACTCTAATCCAAAACATATTTTTGCTGCTTACTTATTTTCTCATTTATTGCTTTATTCATGGTCATAATAGAGCATTGAACTGGTGGCCCCATCTATTAGCTTCATTATGAAGTATTCAAACTTGCTAAAGGTACAGTGGTCCATTGATAGATAAGATTACAATAGCTTATAGCAATTAAACGTCAATTCGCGGCAGGGAAGGTTTTGAAAAAAAAAAGACTTTGTTCAGCGCTTGTGCCAGGGAATGGGTTAAGTTACTAAATTTCTTCAATTCAAAACAAAGTGTTTTGGGAGATGTATAAAAATGACTACTATAAAACAAATAAATACAATATTGGTGGTCAGATTTACTTAAAGGTGTAAACATTAATAAACAGTTATTAAATCAAATGAAAGCTTTAGATAAAATGATGGTGGCTAAAGGTTCCTTTTAAATAATAAATTAGTAAAGAGTTCAATGAGTGTTTTATTCAAACAATAAACTCTGGGCTCTGCGATTGGCAACAAAATGATTCAGATTATTGTTATCTGGAAAAACCAGCTATGAATGACAATGTATTAGTTGTATTAGTGAAAATGTTCAACTGTACAATAATGAAGAATATTACACTATTTGGAATTTGATATTGATTGCAATTTTTTTTTATACTCTTCTGCTTCTTGTTCTTTTTTCGATAAAAGTTGTTTATATTGTTCAGCTTGTCTTCTGGCTTCTTCAAGTTCTCTTGTAATGGACGCAATCTCACTTGAAGGTGATAGTGCTGCGACACTCTGAAATAGTTAAAATCAAGGATGAGTGGGAGATATTTCTTTTAGCGCTGCACCTTAATAACTGTTTGGGTTGTGCACACTAATTACTCTTATGTGTTAGGGATAGGGAAGGTTGAATTCATAGGAAGTGCACTTGCATTTGCATGGAGGAATAGTGGAAAACCATTTAGGAAATACTGATAGTTAATCCATTGCCATTCATATTTGAACTAATATTTTAACAACCCGATAAGGGTTTGTGTCTATAATTTTGAGTGTTTTTCTTCTATAGGAAAACCTTCTTTCATGATTAATTTATGGCCAACAGAAAATCATTATGATTAAAGCATTTTTGAAAAACCACTCAGACCTTTATAACATTTCGATATTTCCTAACAGAGATTTCTAGTAGAGATCTACTAACAAAAGGATAATTAATATAGTTATAGTATTGTGAAGGGATTATACTTCAAACAAATTAAATTACATTAGTTGAAAAATTATACTCAGACAAGGGGTTTGAGCCCAAGAACTTTGGCTTAGCACCCTAATGCTCTACCCCTGATATAGCCAAGAATCATTGTGTGCTCGGAGTCATTGTTATCTAACAGTTTAAGGTTGAGTCTATTATGGATGTGTGGATTCTTTGCCTACCTGCCACCAGCAAGTCGGTGTTTATGCTGTCGCTCGTACAATACATATTGTACACTGTACAGGGTTAGTGAGGTTCCCAAGAGGTGAGAATTAACTTTGCTGCAGTATTGTACAAGCAGCAACATAAAGACCGAGCTGCCGGTGGCTGTGGTTCTGATAGCTCCAAGTGGGCAGTGAAGCCACATGTCCATAACAGACTCTGCCTTAGACTGTAAGTGAACAATGTACGCGAGTACAGAACCATTCTTGGTTATCTCAGTGGTAGAGTAATGGCGTACTAAGCCAAAGGCCATGGGTTTGATTCCCATATCCTGGTGTCATTTTTCAAATTTAATTACCAAAAAGAAAATTGTTTCTATTTACAAGTATGCCTCTGGACTCTGACTGAGAGACCTAGAAAGGTTGCAATAAGGCAAATTGTCCATAGTTCTGCACCCCAGCCAGACAAGCAAAACACCAATAAAATTTTACATTATTTGTTAATACTAAGTACCGACCACCACACAGAATATTCCGAATAGTGATGCAGGAACGACTCATGTCAGAAAGTTAACTAAAATGTGTGTCTATTTTCTTACATTATTTTTGAGAAGTGCAGGTGACGAAACGGTTCTTGCTGAAGTAAGCATTACATTAGAGGGAAAAGTTCCAGAGAGATTTTTGTTGCCATCCACCCTCTTCAATATGTTTGGAGCCTTCTGTCCGTCCATGGAATAAAGTTGACTTGCTCGTATCGTGATCACTTTCCTCTTGTTGACAGGAATGGCTGTGGTCTTAGGACTAGTGATTGGTACTGAATTTTGTACCAAATTTTGAATATTTTCTTGTGTTAAGTTAAGTGCAAGTTTGCCAGCCTCTGAAAATAGTAGAGAATTAAATATCAAACAAAAATAAAACCTCCAAGTTATACAGAGTGGCTCATATATATCAAGACCTTATTACTCGCTTTGGTGACCAGATGGTCTAGTGCGCTACTTTCACAGTAGACTAGACAACGACAGGGAGATCAAGGTTAGAATCTACTGGACCTAACTACTCCACATCCACAATAATCGAACCGATTTTAGCCAACACCATAGAAAAAAAAGGAACTAGTATGAAATTAAGGTTAATATTTTAAAAAGAGATGGCAGAGAGAGCCTCAGAGCAGGAGGTGATCATGTTTAACGAATATAAAAACCAAATATGTTAGGATTGTCAATTACAGTATGTTTTATACATAAACACCACAAAAGGTGGGTTTTATAAAGAAAACAGTTTTCTTTCACACCATGTAACTAAAAGTAACCCTTCTCGTCCTTGTTTTCGAGATACAGGGACTTAAATAGAGAAATGAATGGAATTATCACCTAAAAATGCGTTATGTTTAAGGTGCCCCAGCGTCTAGTCCAGAATTTTTGTCACTTCCACAAAGAGTGGGTTTTGTACAAAAAACTGTTCTCTTTCAGACCATATAACTAAAAGTAATCCTTCTCGTCCTTGTTTTCGAGATACAAGGCCTTTAATAGGGAAATGAATGGAATTATCACCTAAAAATGTGTTATGTTTAAGGTGCTCCAGCGTCTAGTCAAAAATTTTTGTCACTTCCACAAAGAGTGGGTTTTGTACAAAAAACTGTTCTCTTTCACACCATATAACTAAAAGTAACCCTTCTCGTCCTTGTGTTCGAGATACAAGGCCTTAAATAGGGAAACGAATGGAAATATCCTATGAAAAGAACCTTATGTTTAAGGTGCTCCAGCGTCTAGTCCAGAATTTTTGTCACTTCCACAAAGAGTGGGTTTTATAAAATAATCAGTTCTCTTTCACACCATATAACTAAAAGTAACCCTTCTCTTCCTTGTTTTCAAGATACATGGCCTTTAATAGGGAAATGAATAGAAATATCCTATAAAAAGAACCTTATGTTTAAGGCGCTCCAGCGTCTAGTCCAGAATTTTTGTGGCTTCTTAATTTTGTTTTTAAAAGGACACACATACGGATGGTTTTGTAAAAACAAATTTTTAGGGGTAATTATATGTCACTAAACAAGCACTAGCATTTTGCACAAGCAAATTATTAATTCTTGTCCACGCCCTATGCTAAATACTATTTATATAACGCATTCTTACCAGGCAGGCTGTTCTTTATCTTGTTTATTTTATTTTTTTAATACTGCAAGACGTTGAGTTGTCATTAACCTCACTCGGCACTTCCTCCCTCCCTTTTTTCTAGCCTTATCTCATCCCCCCTTTCATTATTTATTCTTTCTTGGTCATTTACCATCTTTTATCGAAACTACCATTATAGAAATAGTTTAAAGCTTTTTTTTATGTTTCCTAATCTCAAACATGTACATCCTTCCACATTTCTCTCCACATTAACTAATACTTCGCCTTTCCTTTGTTAATTTTTTGGTTTGTCTACCAGGTTTTGATTGCCTGACCAATGTGCTTACTCAGCAATAGTGTAATACATTAACGGAATGCTAAATATAGTCATGTTCTTTTCTCAAAAAGTTACACTTATTTTTGTTATTATTCAACTACTAGGTATTCAATAACAACAAACTGCCAAAACAAATTTTTTACTGAAATGTGGAAAAAGTTCATTAATTTTCTGATATAACTGGTTTAAACTAAAAACTATACTACTTTATTACTAATTTTTTTGATAAAGTTTTGCTCTGGACAATTTTTACATAATCTTGGTATCACAACCGTTACATATCTAAGTTTAACTAATCAACGCAAATATAATTTCTTTATGAAATTGAAATAATAAATCTTAATTTTATTGTTCATAAAGTCATTTTAATTAGTATATAAATAATCATAGATAAATTAGTCACAAATGGCAGCATAATGCTTGTTAATTTTCATTGTATTAAAATATACGGATGTGCCTGACTTTTCAATTTATTTTTGGGGACATACACACACATTTTATATCCAAATTTGGGTGGAATCTTTTGGGGACACACACATTATTTTCACCTTTGGGTGTGATGATAAATGTTATTAATTTTATTCTTTATAATTACTACTTATATAACATAAATTTAGCTGTATATAATATTAGCCTTTAAATATTTGGCTTAATACTCAGTCCGCTTAAAACATCAGCTTTTACTTTATACTGTTATGGGGAAAATTGCTTCTAATTTGTTCTACAATAGTAGAGACTCTATTTTTGAAATGTTAAAGTTGGTAAAAGTATCCTTCACTTGATGCTTGTGTAGATACAAATTATTTTACCAAATATTTAGAAAATATTCTCGAAATTAATTTTATTAAGGCATGTTAAAATAATGAATAAGTAATAATTGCATAATCCATTATATATTCTCTTAACTTTAAAATTCATCTTACCTAAAAATTAATACTCTCACATACTCTTGATTCGTTTATAATTGAATAAATTCTATAACTATAGTTCTTCACTTTTCAATGGCTTTTTTTTTCATAATTGTATACTTGCAATTTTAATTTTCATTTGTAATTTCCTTACTTATTTTATAACTCGACAAAAGTGTATATGCTATATGCTAATTTCAATTCTGTACTATTCTTTTCAAATTAGAACAATCTTTTATAAATGTTAACTATACTGTCTTTGTAATTTTTATTAGTTTTCACTTTTTTTACCATCGCGATTTACTGCCTTTTCAAGCTATACGCATATATGGTAATTACTCTAATGGGGTAATGATGAGGAAGAAAACATTTTAGAGATAATCTACCCGCATTTGCGTGGAATGAAAATGGGAAACAATTTAGGGAAAAAACCCACAGTGGACCCGACCGGTATTCGAACGTCGATCTCCCCGTTCTCAGTAGGCCAGTATAACACGATTGTGACGCCTTAGACCATGGGGTCGTTGAGGCGGGTGGTTTTTATTTGTCTTTATGACTTATTATCATCGTTAATTCTGATTAAACTTTAAATTTTATTTATTTTAAACAATTTATGTGGTCATATTTTAAGTCTTTACCATCTTAATTTTAGTATATTTCCAACATTCCTTAACCATTAAATTATGTAACGTTGGGCTTAAAAAGAGTGTTTATAAACAACACCAACCGGGGCCATTTTATATTTAATGTAATCTAATATGTCCACAAACTATTTATCATGGACACCCTAAGACCAACTAACTGGGACGATGATTATAATTTTATCAGAACAATCATTTTGAATTTAATGAATAGCTTAATAAAGTAGTTGCGCAGCCCAAATAAAATCGGCCCACTAGCGTCCCGGTATTTTAGTCCACCCCTGATTTGAGACATGTAGTGTTCCTCAAATATATTTTAAGGTGGTGGCATAGATAAACAAAGCAAAATTATTGAGGAGGACTTTCCCCTAAATCTAAATTATTGAGGGAGACTTTCCCCTAAAGTAAAAATATTGATGATGGTGGGGGTGGGGTGGTTTGGGTGGGTGCTCTCTGTCAAGCAGGCTCAAGTTAAAATATAAAGTCTTGCTGTGTTTTTTTTTAAAAAGATGAACCCCATCTGTCCTCCTTTCCCTTGAGTGTAATCTTTTTCTGCCCCATAAACATAACTATTGAAAAATGCTCCAGCACCTAAAAAATTATACAAATTAATAGAAAAACAAAACAAAAAACTTGCCTTTAAAATACATTGGAATAGTCTTGAAAGCACATAACATGATATCAGTGGTTAGTTATAACTTTAACATTTGATGTTCTCACAGGTAAAAAAAAACCTTAAGCATCAACGGTTTTCTTGTTGATATTAAATATAACAAATTAATCAACTAATTTATACCTTAAGTGTTTAAATATGTGTCCTTAGGAACAATAGCTTTTTATAAAAGCCAACTTTTTAAGAATATTCCTTGTCAAAACGTTTAATCACTATGCTTTAAATTGGCTTTAAAATAAGTGAAGAAATATTTCTGATATTTCCCTCAATCGTATTTTAATATTTGAATAACACACGGTTAAGTCAAAATTCCACGTGTGTATTGCACTTGAATTTGAGCACTCCTACAGCGAAAAATTATCTTAAATGTGATGTATTTAATTTAGGGTTTGGCCGATGCTGATTATAGGACAATCGTTTAAGCCGATGATCGGCATCTTGAAACCAATTAATAACACTCCATCTAAGTGTTTAAATATGTGTCCTTAGGAACAATAGCTTATTTTAAAAGCCAACTTTTTAAGAATATTACTTGTCAAAACGTTTAGTTACTATGCTTTAAATTGGCTTTAAAATAAGTGAAGAAATATTACTTATATTTCCCTCAATCGTATTTTAATATTTGAATAGCAAACGGTTAAGTCAAAATTCCACATGTGTATTGCACTTGAATTTGAGCACTTCTACAGTGAAAAATTATCTTAAATGTGATGTATTTAATTTGGGGCTTGGCCGATGCTGATTATAGGACAATCGTTTAAGCCGATGCTCGGCATCTTGAAACCAATTAATAACACTCCATCTTTTGAACTGGGAAGGTAGAAGTGAGGTAGTTGTAATTCACCAGTTTTAAGCTAGACAGTAGACAACATGGTCCTTTGTACTATTCTATTGCTTGGCAACAGGGCTGTGATAATGTTGGTTTGGAGAAGGGGGGAGTGAGGGAGGAATTGAAAGGGGATGGGGTAAGAGGTTGGAGAGTTTTTCTATTCCTGTAATGAAGGTTCGGCGGGATTGGTTGGCTATTACCTGGAAAGCTTCAGGCTAAACAAAGGGTCAAATAGCCAAAGCTATTATATATGCTTTTAGTGAGGATTTACTCCATCAAGATATCATACTCTGAAAATTGAAAAATGACAAACGAACACAGAAATCGAACCCGGGATCTTTGACTTAGTACGCCAATGTTATAACCACTCAGCTATACACGATTCATCCTGTGCCCAGGGTCATTCTTCACGCATATTTTAAGGCAGAGTCTATGATGGACGTGCGGAAATCGCCCTTTAGAATAAACAAAGGATTCTTTGTACGTCTGGTAATTTCTTTGGTTGACAATATTGTCTTTTGTGTAGAATGAGGGGGTTGTATTGAAGTATTGTAAAATAATAGTTGAGTTGGGGGGGTGGAGGGGCTAGCGGAATCTGAAGTAAACAGCCAGCTTTCTGTGTGTGAGCGCGCGATGGGGGCAAGGGGTTTGGAAAGATTAGCAAGTTGGACAGCTTGTTGAGTGTGAGAGAAGTATTTCTTAGTGTGTGTGTGTGTGAGAGAGAGAGAGAAGTTGGGAAGGACAGAGGTATATTTCAAGGTCACTGACTCTTGAGAGAAGACTGCCTTCCGAATAATGAAACGGAAGATACAAGGGGTGCTAAAACTAGGGAAGAAACTATCAAGGGTTTTAAAACTAGTTAATAGATACAGAACTAAACATTGCCCTAATAATTTATCTCAGTATATCTATTATTATTATTATTATTATTGATGTTTTGGTGCGGATAAACTAAAATATAATTTAGAAAAAGTTTTATCTATATTTTATGTGAAAAATAAATATAAAACAACAAGAAATTGGGACTTTGAATAACTAACTATATATTAGTTTATTTAACACATTGCAATCAGTAAAAATGCCATTCCCGTCCATCCTTAATATTAACTGATAACCAAATTTAATTACTCTAAAATATTTATTTTGTCATTTATCACTGTTGTTTGGTTTAAGACTAATATTAAAAATACAAATAATAATAATAATAAATATTATTATTATTAGCTACTTTTAAAGTAAAAGATTAAAACAATTAAACATAATCTTCAAGTAACTTTGTGCTGGTTTTGAAATACTTAAATTATTAATAATTTAAGCTGACATTAGAACATTTTGGAAAATATCAAAGAAATATTAAGCATTCATCTACCTTCTACTCTCTCTTCCCTCTATTTCAAATAACTACCACAACATATTTAAGATTTTAATTATGTATGTATTGTTTTGCATATTAACTTTGTTGTAGTGTAAATCAAATAAAAACAAATGATTGGTATCGGCGAATGGCAAGATCGGCAACAAATGATTGACATCAGCCTAATTGGCAAGGGCTGATCAGCCCAGCCCAAATTTAAATATTTTCTCTCGGCTCAGTAAAAATCCTTGAAAATGAAAGTCAACGCTAAAAAAAAGTAGATTAAATGATCAATACACTAATTTTAAATTATCAAATCAGTAGTTTTAGATGTTATTAATAAGGTATCGAACATTTTTATTAGCATTAGTTTTGATGCAATTAAATTAAATTGTATTCATTGCTTTCTCCCAGATTAGTTATTATTATTGCTATATTATTATTATTATTATTATTATTAGCACCGCGTCTTACTACCCGTTCGGGTTATACGCAATTACGCTAATGTGTAATGGTAGGGTGATTGTGAGATTAAATGGAGGACCTACAGTTTAACGTGGGATCCGAACCACAGTGGACGCCTGGCATTCCACACATTCGCAAGTTGGGATTAAGACACGTATTGTCAGAGGTGAAGAGAGGGTTTAGCAATCAGATATATCTGTGCCGGGACCGAGGATTGAACCCCGCACCCCCAGCACAAAAGTTTGACACCTTACCCCTAGACCACCAGGTCACCCCCAGATTAGTTAATGCATATAACATGAATAGGTAGTAGAAAAAAATAAACATTATTATACATTTAGGTAGTATTAAAATTTTGAAAATTAAATTATTTCTGGATTATGTGTAAGGTACACCGGCAAATTAATTCACCCAAATGGAACTGTTTTATATATAGGGTTTTGTTTTATAACTACATTTTTTATTTTTATATTACCTAAAGAAAATAGATACGGCTTATAGCCTTCATACATGACTCAGCCTATTATACTTCAAAAGATGGTGTGTCAAAAGACGAGTGGGTTATAACTTATTGATGATAATCAATTGAAGTATGATTTATGAACATAGCGGTTTGACAAAGGCTCGCATTCATTTGTTTCCTTGCTACTTTTTTTTAGCACCGTTTATTACTACCTGTTCGGTTTGCACACCTATGTACTAATTACACTAATGTGTTAGGGATGAAGAAGGTTGTATTTAGAGGAATTGCACCCGTGAAAGTGGGAAACTGAGGAAAAACCGCTCTCAGTGCAATCGACTGGGATCTACACCGATCTACCTATCATCGGCAGTCTAGTCTATTGCGAGAGTAGCGGCTATCAAAGCTCGTTTGTTGATGTTTCTGGGGTTAACGAGAAACTAATCTTAAGTATAAACGTCGACATTTGGGATATCTATATCGATTACATTTTTGTTCCATTTAATCCGTTGACATTATTTTACAGAAATAATAATTGAAAATTTTCCGAAAAAAAATAGGGAAATTTTTCCGTCTCATATATCTGCTTAAGAGTCAAACAAATACCGAACTTTTTTTATTATTAATATTTATTGTATTTTTCTCAGTTTAT
>CABFVX010005867.1:20000-23268 GCA_902151425.1 Timema shepardi
TTTGTATAAAGCCCACACTTTGTGGACGTGACAAAACTTCTGGACTAGACGCTGGAGCGCCTTAAACATATCGCTTTTTTAGGTGATAATTCCATTCATTAAACTATTCAAGGCCTTTTATCTCGAAAACAAAGATGAAAAGGGCTACTTTTAGTTATATGGTATGAAAGAGAACGGTTTTTTGTACAAAACCCACTCTTTGGTGACAAAAATTCTGAACTAGACGCTGGAGCGCCTTAAACATAACGCTTTTAGGTGATAATTCAATTCATTTCCCTATTAAAGGCCTTGTATCTCGAAAACAAGGACGAGAAGGATTACTTTTAGTTATATGGTCTGAAAGAGACCTGATTATTTTATAAAACCCACTCTTTGTGGAAGTGACAAAAATTCTGGACTGGACGCTGGAGCGCCTTAAACATAAGGTTCTTTTTATAGGATATTTCCATTTATTTCCATATTTAAGGCATTGAATCTCGAGAACAAGGACGAGAAGGGTTACTTTTAGTTATATTGTGTGAAAGAGAAATATTTTTTTTATAAAACCCATTCTTTGTGGACATGACAAAAATTCTGGACTAGACGCTGGAACACCTTAAACATAACGCTTTTTTAGGTGATATTTCCATTCATTTCCCTATTAAAGGCCATATATCTCGAAAACAAAGACGAGAAGGGCTACTTTTAGTTATATGGTGTGAAAGAGAACTGTTTTTTGTATAAAACTCACTCTTTGTGGAAGTGACAAAAATTCTGGACTGGACGCTGGAGCGCCTTAAACATAAGGTTCTTTTTATAGGATATTTCCATTCATTTCCCTATTTAAGGCCTTGTATCTCGAAAACATGGACAAGAAGGGTTACTTTTAGTTATATGGTGTGAAAGAGAAATATTTTTTGTATAAAACCCATTCTTTGTGGACATGACAAAAATTCTGGACTAGACGCTGGAACGCCTTAAACATAACGCTTTTTAGGTGATAATTCCATTCATTTCCCTATTAAAGGCCTTGTATCTTGAAAACAAGGACGAGAAGGGTTACTTTTAGTTATATGGTGTGAAAGAGAATTGATTATTTTATAAAACTCATTCTTTGTGGACGTGACAAAAATTCTGGACTAGACGCTGGAGCACCTTAAACATAAGGTTCTTTTTATAGGATATTTCTATTCATTTCCCTATTTAAGAGCCTTGTATCTCGAAAACATGGACAAGAAGGGTTACTTTTAGTTATATGGTGTGAAAGAGAACTGTTTTTTGTACAAAACCCACTCTTTGCGGAAGTGACAAAAATTCTGGACTAGACGTTGGAGCACCTTAAACATAAGGTTCTTTTTATAGGATATTTCCATTCATTTCCATATTTAAGGCATTGAATCTCGAAAACAAGGACGAGAAGGGTTACTTTTAGTTATATTGTGTGAAAGAGAAATATTTTTTGTATAAAACCCATTCTTTGTGGACATGACAAAAATTCTGGACTAGACGCTGGAGCGCCTTCAACATAACGCTTTTTTAGGTGATAAATCCATTCATTTCCCTATTAAAGGCCTTGTATCTCGAAAACAAGGACGAGAAGGGTTACTTTTAGTTATATGGTCTGAATGAGAACGGTTTTTTGTATAAAACCCATTCTTTGTGGACGTGACAAAAATTCTGGACTAGACGCTGGAGCACCTTAAACATAAGGTTCTTTTTATAGAATATTTCTATTCATTTCCCTATTTATGGCCTTGTATCTCGAAAACCAGGACGAGAAGGGTTACTTTTAGTTATATGGTGTGAAAGAGAACTATTTTTTGTACAAAACCCACTCTTTGCGGAAGTGACAAAAATTCTGGACTAGACGCTGGAGCACCTTAAACATAAGGTTCTTTTTATAGGATATTTCTATTCATTTCCCTATTTAAGAGCCCTGTATCTCGAAAACAAGGACGAGAATGGTTACCTTTAGTTTAATGGTCTGAAAGAGAACTGTTTTTGTACAAAACCCACTCTTTGTGGAAGTGACAAAAATTCTGGACTAGACGCTGGAGTGCCTTAAACATAACGCTTTTTTAGGTGATAAATCCATTCATTTCCCTATTAAAGGCCTTGTATCTCGAAAACAAGGACGAGAAGGGCTACTTTTAGTTATATGGTCTGAAAGAGACCTGATTATTTTATAAAACCCACTCTTTGTTGAAGTGACAAAAATTCTGGACTAGACGCTGGAGCACCTTAAACATAACGCATTTTTAGGTGATAATTCCATTCATTTCCCTATTAAAGGCCTTGTATCTCGAAAACAAGGACAAGAAGGGTTACTTTTACTTATATGGTCTGAAAGAGAACTGATTAATTTATAAAACCCACTCTTTGTGGACGTGGCAAAAATTCTGGACTAGACGCTGGAGCACCTTAAACATAAGGTTCTTTTCATAGGATATTTCCATTCGTTTCCCTATTAACCCTTAAACACTCAGCGCGCCGAAATTTCGGCGCGCCATGGTACTGCTAAAACACTCTCGCCGCCGATATATCGGCTCCAGCTAAATCTGGTTGTGTAAGTTTATTTTTAATAACTAGGTGGCACTACACACAGTATTCTAAATATTTAGGTTTATTTCATACTTTTTCCAACAGATAGCACCATTGGTCTTGGAAAAACTATTTATTTTGAACAGTTGAAATATGTAATACTCATTGTTTACATCGTGATGTCAATACGTTTCTAGTTCGTGGGTTTTTCCTTATTCCTTATTTATATAAATATATTTGCTTCCATTATTTTTCTTACCTGTTTTATTTTTATATATTATTTATTATATTTTCGTTGTTTTATTCAAAGTTTATTATTTATAAGTGTTGTTTAGTTGAAATATTCTAGCTAGGCAATGGCCGGTCCAAGTTCTAGGCTAAATGACTCGGACATTTTAGACTATTTAGATACTATTGACAGTGACAGTGACTTTGTGTATGAAAGTGATTCTGACATCACTAGTGATGATGATAATGTGCCAGATCTTAGGAATCCAGCTGTTCATAACCTGTCTGACAGTGATGAGAATGGTATGGATGATGAAGACTACAGGGAGATTGTCACCCGAGCAATCTCTTCCTCTCCCCTTTACATGATTTTACAAAATGTTATGTAGTTCAGAATCAAAATAAGCTACAAACACCAAACTAGTATCAAATTTTACAGAAATAAATTCTCTTTCTTGCAGGATGACTGATAAATAAGGAAGAGAATAAATGAATATTAATTTTTTGGTCTGAATTAAAA
>CABFVX010005867.1:24812-45915 GCA_902151425.1 Timema shepardi
CATCGAAATAACTTCTGCTCTTTTAAAAACCTTTAGCAATGCTCATATTTAAATAGTAAATTTAAAATAACTTTGTTGAGTATTTTATTTGCCGATATTAATTGCATTTGACAGTTTGTAACAACCATACACTCATACTGTTTGTCACGCGGTCTAATAAGGTTTTAGAGTAGTTTGAACAAGAGTAATCATTCAGACTGAGTGGATTGGGCTGATAGTTACCAACCTTGTGGTTTTTACATCTAACTTTTAAACTAATGCGGGATTATTACATTAAAACTTAGCTTCTTATTCTAACCCATTAATAAATCTGGTGCTAATGCAACATCAACAACATGTTCTTAGCTTCGATGGTTGATGGTCTAAGGCTTCAAATCCGGCCGGGTGTACGGAGGGTGATATTTAATTAATGGTTTACATTCTACCTACATGCAAATGAGTGTACAAATCTTATAATAACAACATTTATTCTTTAATCCATTAGTGCAATTAGATTTTTTTTGTAGCACTGGGTCCTACCACCTGTTCGGGTTATACGCTTATTTACTAATTACGTTAATGTATTGAGAATGAGGAAGATTAGATTTATATATAGTGTACCTGAATTTGCATGGTGGCACAGTGGAAGACATTTTAAGAAAAATCACCCTCACTGTACCTGATGGGAATAGAACCCTGATCATAAGCTACCAACTTAGTTTCTGGCAGTTGCTATTTTATATAATATTTTATTTCATCTTGTTAGTTCTTTAAGTATGATTTTTACCATTCATAACAAAACGTTTGTCTCCTTTCCTCAGATCCGATAACTCGTTTCATTCAAAGAAACATTGTATATTTTCAGATACCATATTGTATGTATCAAAACCTATTATTTATTCGAAATGATAACTAAACTAGTGTTAGAAAATATATTTTAAAGAGTGCAATGTGTAAGCAAATTATTAAAATTAAAAACACGATGGTTTAAGTTTATACACATATAAGTGGACCTCACCCTTTTGGGCTAGTTAAATCTTGGGTGTCGGGAGGGCGGAAATTTCTAGGAAGATCCAGACCATCCTTATACCCAACTTTCTAAGCCAATATTTATCACTTTGTTAGTTTTGAAATAACTTGTCTGTCACTTGAGCCACTCTTAACTGGATTCATCTCGATGTTTGTCCTCTCGTGTCGGCCGCTTGGCTGTCTTATCACTTTGTCCTCTTATATGGGAGCTTGTCTATCATATGGTCCAGCTTGTGTCGATCACTTGGTCCATGTCGTTTCTGGGTGTCTAGCAGTTGGTCTGTTTACAGATTTGTTCTCTTGTGTCGATCGCTTGGTTGTCTATCACTTTGTACTTCTATACTTGAGCTTGTCTAGCAGTTGGTCCAAGTCGTGTCGGCCACTTGACCCACCCAGCCTTCCAAATATTTTTTTATAGATTGTCGAGCAGTTTGTTGTCTAGCAGTTTGTATGGTGCCTATTTGTTTATTTCAAGAAACTATACAATTTGGTAGAGAGCAAAGAAATCGAGTCAGTCTCAATTTTCCATTGTATGATCCACCATCTGGCCGCTGAGGGTGATGCATACCTCCAGAGGCAACTTTAAATTCTTACAAGCACTTTGGCAGATGTTCACAGGAGTGTTGTTGAAATTCCTCAATTATTGTGGCATGAAGTTCTGAAACGACGGGGATTCTAAGATGGTTCATCTTGTCTTTGAGATGCCCCCATGAAAAAATAAAAATCTTGTGAGCTCAAGTCCGGGGATTGGGCTAGCGACTCCACAGGTCCCAGTCTGCAGATCCAGCCATTCCAAACTGTGTAAGTGTAGTGAGACAGGCACCACCCTTCTGCCACCACATTGTATCCAAGCTATATGGTGAAGCAATGGTGGATGGACAGTGTTCACTATGAATGTTTCCTATGATCGTGTTGTCAAAGAAGAACGGGCCGATTACTCCATCAAAATTGACATCACCCCACTCCATGACTCAGTTTGTTCACCTCGATGTCCATTTGCAGGTTTTTGGTGCGTTAGTACAAGCAATTGTGACGGTTTACGATTCCTCATACATAAAATTTTGCTTCGTCAATCCATATCATGTGGCAAGCCAGCTCGGGATCTTCTTCGAGCTTCACGAGCTAGGACTGGGCAATTTCCACACCTTTTGAAATCACCCTCATTAAGAACATTAAACAATAGCAGATGGTATGGCCTCAGTTTGAGATCTTTCACGATTCTCTGCAGACTTGTTCAACAAATGTCCAACCTTATAAACAAATGCCTTTGCAATTTGTACTTGCAGGATGAGCTAACTAGCTAAGCCTGAAACCTCGCTTTGTTATTCTCAGTTACCAAACTTCTGCTTCCTTGGCATGTTGTACGCTGCCCGTTCAATCGAATGTATTGTCCACACTCCTGATTGTTATCAAAGGAAATACAGGTATCCCATACTCTGTGGCCACATGGCAGTGTACCTCCACATAATTATTGGTGACAGAGTACAACCATACACATTGCACTTTCTCTTCTAAGAGTATTCAACGTGACTCTATTTTGTGGAACTGTTGCTAATTGTCTGTATATACAGAGCTTCCCCCACAGATAGAGCTCGAAGCAACCAAGGTCAGCCATTCATTTATTATTCCATAGCCATCTAAATAGATTATAGATATATTCTATTCCTTTCTAAAATCGTACATATAAATATGGGCCACTCTTTATAATAAAGGACAATGGTGTTATAAGCATCTGAAGTAGCTTTGTTTATCTAATAATTATTATGATACAAAAATAAAGTGTGAAAAAAAATCCCAATTAATATATAAAATATATTATTCTAAGAAATCAATGTTAGATATATAAAAATTACTAGACTATTGGACTAAATTATTATTTAGCACCACCACGTCTTACTACCTGTTCGAGTTATACGCTTTAAGTACTAATTACGCTAATGGATTAGGAATTGGGAAGGTTGAATTAGAGGGAGTGAACCCGCATTTGTGTGGAGGGAGAGTGGAAAACCATTTAGGAAAACCACCCCCAGTTCACTCGACCAAGATTCAAACCTCGATCTCCCTGTCCTCAGCAGTCGAGCTCAATACGACTAGCACGTTAGCCAACTACGCCACCGAAGCGGGTTATTGGACTAAAAAAAAAGTTAATTTAAATTAATATATATAAATATTTTCTCAACAAAATAAAACTGATGAATATAGTTGAAACACCATTACTTTCTCAACTTATCTTATATTAAAAATGAATCAACGGTTGAATGGCAATTAATTAATTAGGCCTATGAGAAGCTTCAAAATCTCGAGTTTAGATCTAGCCCAACCAAGATTCATAATTAATATGAAATCCCAAATATTAATATTTAAAAGATTGGTATCGGATTCAAAAATTCCAGTCCAAAAATAAACTTTGAATAATTTAAATTTTAGTTTTTGAGTGAGTGTGTGGAATGGCGACGTTGGGGAAGTGAATCTGAAATATGAGAGTGAAAAATGTGGAAAGAAGCTTTATTTGTGCAAATGTGTATTGCACATCTGTTAAGTCAACAAGTGTGCCCCTTATACCATGTGAGATACAATTAGTTGTTAAAATTTATAATTCATTCACAACCTAAGTTTACTTGGATGACAGCTAAAAATGTTACTAGAAGTAGTCCCTAATATATCACTACGCCAACAGCTCACATCTATCACTTTGGATGACTGTAATGAAAACAGATGGTAATATATTAATGTGATAAGTTAACCACAGTAATTTAGGCCAATATTATTTATACATTTATTTGAGGATGGACACAAAGTTTATTTATCATTTTAGTCCACTTTAAAAAAAATATTTGCACTACTTTCACAAAAACTTCTACGGAACAAAGCTTCAAAATGGCGACCGACGAATTTAAACCATGTGATTGAACATGACGGTAAACAAATTTTTTACGATGATGCGGACACGCAGTTGATGAAAATACTTTATTCAGTTAAATATTTCAAAATACGATAAAATAATCATAAAATCATTTATTGAATGTAAAAAAAATACAATAATTTTCTCTTTTCCAAGTAAATACGATGCCTGTATTAAAAGGTATTGATGTGTGCACTATATTAAACATAATCAATAACGTTCCAAAACGAAAAATAAGTACTTTTAATTATCTTTAAAATATTGTTTCGAGTTGGATAAAAAGATATTATTTAAAAAATGAAATAGTATGAGAAAACTTAGGTTTACGTTATTTTAAATGTATTATATAACAGGTAATTAAAGATCTTTACATTTATAACAAAACTGTGATCGTTTACAAGTGTTGGCAGCTCAAAACCTAAACATATGATTTTCGAACTGTCATCCAGGTAAAAACCTATCGTGAACAAAATTTAGTCAAAACTCCTTTCATAACATGCCAGTTAAGTCATGTGTGCATGTTTACATTTTGTTCTAACAGATTGATTATTTTTCTTTTAGTTCATTCAAATAAAAAAATAATAATTATCTATCATAATGTTCAATTAGGATTTTATTAAAAAAATTAGTTAGTTTTTTGATTTGAAATATTTTAACTATAAAATATTCAATTCAAAACATTTTCCATTTAAAATGTTTGATTCGAAACATGGGAATGAAGTTTTTGAGGAGCATGCTAACTTGAGATGGTATGGACACGTAATGAGGATGGGAGGGGAGAGGATTCCAACAAGATTAATGGATATGAAGTATGTAGGGAAGAGACTGCAAGGGAGACCAAGGAAGAGAGTGGAGGGACAGCTAGAAAGAAGCAAGTGTGCAAGTGAGAGGAGAGTGGAAGAGAGTGCAGGGAGAAGAATAGTGGAAGGACAGAGGGAGATGGAGGAATTTTACTAAACAGACCCGGCCACAGGCTGGAAACGGTTCATGAGGATGATTCAAAACATCCTTATTTAAGATATTCGATACAGATTCAATTCCAAATTTTCCAAAGCCTTATATTTTATTCGGAATCAATTTGAGTTAGTAAGCAAAGATTCGTATATGATTTGTGTTATTATTATTATTATTAGCACCACGTCTTACTACCCGTTCGGGTTATACGCACTTACGCTAATGTGTAATGGTAGGGTGATTGTGAGATGAAATGGAGGACCTACAGTTTAACGTGGAATCCGAACCACGGTGGAGGCCTGGCATTCCCCACATTCACAAGATGTCTTGTCAGAGGTGAAGGAAGGGTTTGGTAATCAGATAAATCTGTGCCGGGACCGAGGATTGAACCCCGGCCGCCAGCACAGAAGTCTGATACCTTACTCCTAGACCACCAGGTCACCCTTTGATTTGTGAATCTATGATTTGCTTATAATTGATTTTTATGAATATTCTTGATGATGGTAGTGAATGTGATGGTATTGATGTAGTAGAGAAGTATATATACAACCCTTCCACGAGCCAAGGCTTACCCGTAAGAACAACAGTTTGGCCGTTCTCCACTGCTGAAGCTACCAAAGTGGAATCATCTGCAGGGAGCATTGTGATACCATGAGCTTTCAACAACTGAAGCGTGTTGGCACTTTGAACTGCTTCTGGGGAAAAAACAAAAAAACTGACATTATTAAATAAAGCCACTAATGAGCTTAAATTAGTTTGTGCTCTAGTTAATGTACTAATCATGCTATTTAAACATGGATGTTTGAGTCTTACTAAGAGAGCTTGAGAATTATTTTAAAACACGTGTTAATGATTTATATAACGAATGAAAATATTTAACTACCAGCACAAACCCGCATCAGTGGCCACAATATGTTCTAACACGAAAATCTTGTTTTGGATTTGAATACCGGCGACCGTTTAGGTGTATAGAAGGAACTTTTTCCAAAATTGTTTTATATTTTCCCTCTAATCAAGTGCGAGCACATTTTCTTTTGAATCACACCTTCCTCATGCTTACTCTTTTAACATAATTAATGAATGCAAACAGTTATAAGACTTACAGCCATACAATACTATGTTGTGTCTCACTACACGGCCCTTGCGCCTTTTCTACACATTTGCACCGACTACGCCGACCACCCTCTCTACTGCCTGAGCCGCTCCACACTTTATGTTCTCTGATCCCACTGTACTCAGCACCAAAGAGAACTCCTCTTTCTATTGAGTCGCTTGGTGGCCAATGTCTCTCACGTTCTCACACACCAATGGGGAGCTCCCTTTTCTCTCATTGGGCAAAGCCAGGCAGCAGTGGAGAGTATTTAACACTAAGAGGTCAGTTGGTGAGTGACTACCCAACCCAGATGTGCCACCCGAGCAATATTGTATAATATCCTCTCGCTCCTTTACCTCCCACCATGACTCACGTTGCCGGGACCATCACCCTACCTCCCCAATGAGACTCACGTTGCCTGGACATCATTCTGTTCTACCGCAACTAACATTGGACACTCTCGCCGACATTTTTCTCACCCCTACCTACACATGTCTGAACACAATGTCGCCCAGAGCCGATACTTCGTCAAGATATCAACCAGTTACCACCAAAGCCGCAAGCAAGGGATAACAACTATATATAGGCAAACATCGTGAAACAAACTCTTTATCACTTTATTTAAATTTCCTGACTTTTCCTTATTTTTGATTAGATTCCCTGATATTTTCCTGTATTCCCTGACATTAGAGAATTCCCTGACTTTTCCAGGTTTTCCCTGTCTGTAGCCACCATGTTATTATTCCTAGTTGAATCCAAATTTATTATCGTAAAATTCACCTTTTACCACCCATCTCCTTAAATTAATGCAAATTGTGGATAAACCGAATAAGCAGTAAAAATATATAGCACATATGACACGTATTTTAGATTTGTATTCATTAATGTAAAGTGGGTTGATGAAGGTGAGTTTTGCCAAACGTGATGGAACAAATCCTCATTCAAAATTGCTTTGCTGTATGTGGGTATCACATTCCATCAGGTACAACTAAAAACAACCACACTAAAATGAAAATATATACTGAATGAAATTAATGATAATAATGATGGTGATTACTGTGAATAACTGAATATATATTATTATTATTAGCAACGCGTCTTACTACCCGTTCGAGTTATATGCACTTACGCTAATGTGTAATGGTAGGGTGATTGTGAGATGAAATGGAGGACCTACAGTTTAACGTGGGATCCTAACCACGGTGGAGGTCTGGCATTCCACACATTCATAAGATGTCTTAACTGAATATATAGATCAAATAAATTAAACATTAATACAGGTAAATGTTTGTTGTTGAATGGAAATGTAACCAGTTGAATAAATTTAAAAATAAATGTTGTGTTGCATTGCTTTGATCGTGTGGATTCTTGTTTCCGAGACTTCTGGAACAACTGATGAACCTCACACCATAACTAATCAGCTATGATGTATCATGCTATGTATAATACTAAATTTAGAAAAGAAATAAAATAGTTAATACATAAAAAAGTTATATCAATATTTTTTTTAAATAAATGAGGCGATTGATTGTGTTTCACTTGATAAACAAAGCATTCACTGAATTTCGTACCATCACAGCGCATTCCAAGAAAACTAATAAACAACAGTAACTTCACTATAACAGCTACCACCAAACGAGCACAAAGAGCTCATTTCCACATAACCTAGCCACCAAAGCCTAAACAATATTTTCTAACAAACACATTTTGTTAGAAACCTCAACATTTGTCTATTAATAAAAGATACCGCCAAAACACATTGATGTAATTAAATAGAACAAGACAAATATGACAAAGGCCAACAAGAACCAGCAATATCATCCCTCAGGTCCTCATATATCATCCCCCTAGACTCTGCTAACGCATTAACACATGTCTCCCCACTCTTCAATCATCGGCCACTACCTAAAATGTCTTCAGAGCCTCCAAGAGTAACCTACAAACAACCATTGGTTCAACATTTGTTGAACCCAAACTTACAGAAGTGACTATTCAACTTGATCCAGGATTTGAGGTAGTAAAAAATGGAAAAGGAAACTGCGGAACATTCTAGAAAACTTATTAACAAAAAGCATTTTAGGTAATGGTGCATGGTACCAAGTGATGCTGTCTCACCCCAGTCCTCTCTAAAACCTCATTGTATATCTACAAGGAAAACCTCTTTTCACTTGATTAGCTAATTATATTATTTGGAAAAAGGTACAATAATGGTGGATGGAAAACATATATTTATTTATTTTATTTATTATTTAGCACCACATCTTACTACCCATTCGGGTTATACGCTGAAAACATATAAAAAGGAGCAAACACAATTTGACTTTTGCAATGAAAAGAAGAACACTGTTGATGCTTTACATTGCTGCCACTGGACCAAGAGGCTATGGCTGCCTCTTAAAGAAACTATCATTAATGCCCAATTCCTCGACCTAGGTTTCATTCTATCGAAGCTCATCAGGAGGGAATGTAAAATGTGCAACGCAACTTCCTAAAAGAGGAACCCATAAAATACAAAAGCAAGAAAAAGGAAAAATCATAAAGAATGATAAAGACACTTAAATGTGATAGTTGCGTTGCATGTTTCCCGCTCCCTCCTGTTGAGTTCCGATAGAATGAAACCCAGATCGATTGATTTTCTTCAAGAGGCAGCCATTACCTCTTTGTCTAGTCGTAGCAATGTAAGCCGTGAACTGTGTTTCCCTTTTCCTTGTAAAAGCCATATTGTTTGTTCCCTTTAGTATGTCTTCTACCAACCTTTCCTGTACCTTCTTCAAAATGTAATGCTGAAACTTCTTCGTGTCAGTGAGTGCCACCACGCCTGTCTTCAATTTGTTATAGATCAATATCGGTCAGATGTGAGCGTTATATCGGAAAATAGGCAACTAATGTAAGATGTGTTATATTTTCAATCAAGGAATATGAAAACTATTATTCATATTATTAACATTATAAATTAAATCTTCTCTTCAGGAGAACAATCTAGTGACCCCTAAGACAAACTCACTACATGGGTCAAGTCTTAATGTTATAACCAGACACAGCAACAAAAAGATTCAGTTGATCACCACCAACAAGTATCCCACATGGAACATTATGATTTGCCATTTAAAGTTGTGACCAGAATAACCTTTTCCAAACAACCAACAACATATTCTCCCACAACACAACACACATGAGTTACTCTATAAAAGATCACCATAAACGTGTTTCTGAAAACTTCTCTACCAACTGAAATGCAACCCGTGCATAGCTTACATACTGAAACCCCCAAACTAGATTTTAATCAGTGTTATACCATTAAGGTGGCTAGGTCCCGCAACATAGAATCTGCAGCCCTTCATAGTTTTAAGATATAGGAGATGAGCAGCAATATATAAGCAAATTCAATCAGGTCCCTGATTTAACCTTATATGAACGTCTTTTTTTCCTACAACCTCTACAGTTACTTGTCACTTTTTAATGTTACAATAACAATAAATGGCAGCAATGTAAAGTGTGAAATGTGTTCTTTTCAATGTAAAAGCCATATTGTGTTCATCCCCTTTTATATGTTTCTATCCACCTTTCCTATGCCTTCTTTCAACTATAATACAATAGCAATAAATATAATTATATGAAACAGCTGTGTAGTTTTTCTATCTATCTGGTCCAAATGCTACCATTTATATAGTGTAACAGAAAAATAAAAATAGTTGTAGTTTACAAGCAACCCATGGTTTATAATACGAGGGTGATCCCAAAAGTAAGGTCTCCGAGGGGCTGGGGGTGTAAGAAAACTGTTTTGGCGGCTGTGGAATATCTGTTGTGATTGGGAGTTCCCCCACCCCTACCCGAGCATGCTCGCGCTTCCCCGTGATGCTCAGTCCGGTCCTGGCAGCCCTTGAGAATGGAGCTCTTGTTGAATATCTGTTGTGATTGGGAGTTCCCCCACCCCTACCCGAGCAAGCTCGCGTCACCCCGTGACTCTCAGTCTGGTCCTGGCAGCCCTTGAGAATGGAGCTCTTGTTGAATATCTGTTGTGATTGGGAATTCCCCCACCTCTACCCGAGCATGCTCGCGCCTCCCCGTGACGCTCAGTCTGGTCATAGTAGCCATTGAGAGTGGAGCTCTTGTTGAATATCTGTTGTGATTGGGAATTCCCCCACCTCTACCCGAGAATGCTCGCGCTTCCCCGTGATGCTCAGTCCGGTCCTGGCAGCCCTTGAGAATGGAGCTCTTGTTGAATATCTGTTGTGATTGGGAATTCCCCCACCTCTATCCGAGCATGCTCGCGCCTCCCCGTGACGCTCAGTCTGGTCCTGGCTGCCATTGAGAATGGAGCTCTTGTTGCATATCTGTTGTGATTGGGAATTCCCCCACCCCTACCCGAGCATGCTCGCGCCTCCCCGTGATGCTCAGTCTGGTCATAGCAGCCATTGAGAGTGGAGCTTCTGTTGAACTTCGCCACCAAGTGCGTAATCCGCGCTGTTATTTGGTTTTTGAATGCGAAAGGCATTAAACCTGTTGAAATTCATCGCCAGTTGACCGAAGTGTATGGTGAGTCGTGCATGGACATCAAAAATGTTCGCAAATGATGTAGGGAGTTTATAGCGGGTCGTAATGAAATTCATGATGAGCAAAGGAGTGGGAGACCGTCAATTTCTGACGAGACAGTTGAGAAGATAGAGGAAAGCCTGCGTGAAGAAAGACGGATCTCTCTGGATAATCTTTACATTTTGGTCCCTGAGGTGTCTCGAAGGACCATACACAGGATCTTAACCGAAAAGTTGCTAAATCAGTAGGTTTGCGCTTGATGGGTTCCACGAATGCGTACAGAAGATCACAAGCGGCAAAATGTTGATTCTTCCCGCGAGTTTCTTCGCTATGTGGACAATGAAGGCTTTTTGGAATCTATTGTCACAGGAGATGAAACCTGGGCATTTCACTTCACACCAGAGACGAAACAACAATCGGGGGAGTGGGGGCATTCCAGTTTCTCCAAAGCCGAAAAAATTCAAACAAACACAGTCTGCCGGTAAAGTCTTGACAATCGTCTTTGGAGATCGAAAGGGAGCATTGTTAGTCGACTTTATGCCTGCTGGGACCACAATAAACGCTGATCGCTAGTCTGAAACTCTGAAAAACTCAGATGGGCAATTCAGAACCGGAGAAGAGGAATGTTGAGCAAGGGCAAACGCTCGCCCACACGTCACCTGTCAAACTGTCTGAGCTTCTGCAAAGGTTTGGATGGGACATCGTCAGACACCCACCCTATAGTCCGAACTTGGCACCCGGCGACTATCACCTGTTCTCGTAATTGAAAAAACTTTGGCAGGACAGCGATTCAGCTCCAACGACGAGGTGAAAGAAGAGGTTCAACGATTCCTCAAGGATATGGCGGCGAGCTGGTATCACATGGGAATACAAGAGCTTCCACAGCGTCTACAAAAATGCATCGACCAAAATAGGGACTATGTAGAAAAATAGGTAATTGTTCAAACTTTAAAATAATGTAAAGAATCTAAAGATTATTGCAAATTTTATTTTTGAATTAATAAAAAATAAGAGACCTTTCTTTTAGGATCACCCTCATATGAATCTGAACAAGATGCCTGTGGCAGTGAAAGCTAGTTTTTAAAATGTATATTTCTGTGTCGATTCATTCTTCATTCCAAGTATTCCTATTCCAGCATCACTCAAGTAAGTGTAATGGTCATCTCTCGTAATTTAAGCCATCAAATTATTTTACTAAATATAGTGAGTCATGTTGTGTGTGTGTGTGTCTAGACTCAGTATGGCCAACAGAGAGAAGATAGTTTATTGCTCTGTTATATACATTCCATTAACGAAAAGATAAAAGTCAAATTTGATAAATTAATAACAAAACCCATTGTTTCACAATGATTATAATTTAAATTATAGGATTTAAAATATATATTATATGTATCAGTATTTCCATTTTAGATATTTTGACTTTTAAAGAAATGTCTTGCCAACATCACGCTCATACGTCAAGTGATATGATCTACAGCTGTCACTTCTGACACATTAGCCGTACCTGTGAAGTAACATGTCTTGCCTTATGAGGTAAGTGTATTATATTTAGAAGAAGGTACAGGAAAGGTGGATGGAAACAAATAAAAGGAACAAACACAATATAAAATAACATGATGATATATATGAATCCGACACCTTAGTTCAGTCAGTAGCATGTCTGCCTACTGAGGTTAGGGTCCCGGGTTCCATTCCCAGCATGCCGGGAATGAAACCTGGGACCCTTAGCCCAGTATTATACAACTAAAATCACAATAATAATCAAGTTTTCTGAATTAGCAATAAAGAGGTTTCACATTTTAAAGAAAATAATGCACTCTTACCTATTTTTGGTTTTCCTATTATGGTTTTAACTTTTCCAATAGGTTTGAATTTAGCCGATTTTAGGAATATTTGCTGTTTAATAGAAGATCTTTCAACAAATGGAGTCACAGAATTTAACAAAGCTGAAACACAAAACTTAAACATAAAACAATAACAATGACACCTAATTAACAGAATAATATGTACAAACTATAATAAATATATCTAAAATAGTATTTTACATAATGTGTTTAATAAAAACAATGTTTTGTTCATAGAATTTGTAATGCAAAATATTATTAATAAACATAAAACAAAAATCTGGTAAAAAAACTTAGATATGTGGTGGTAGTTATTTGAAAAAAAGGTGGGGGGAAGTCTTTGATGATGATCATGATGATAAAGTGAGGACTACATCAAACTGCAGCCCAGTTTGCGGGAAGATTAGCCAGTACTTATGCACTGTTGTCAAGGGGGAGCAGGGATTAGAGCCAGAGACATCTAGGTCAGCTGCCAGGGGCTCAAACCATAACGCCAAGAGGGTATTTCTCATTTATATAAATCAAAAATGTTCAACTTTGAACTTAAATAATTCTTTCAAAAATAGCACAAAGTTATTAAAAGGCTAATATTCTGTTGATTTGTTTTTAAATCTCTTCCATAAAGAGTAACTAGCAAAATATTTATATTTTAAAATATATACTTATCGAAACAAGTGATAAATAACAAAACAATTATTTTAAAATCATTTAATTTAGGTATAAGTTTCAATGAGTAATTAAATTAAAGAGTTATTTGAGCAGCCCAATAGTCTTAACTATCCAACATCTTAGCTCAGTCGATAGCGTCTCTGCCTACTGAGCATAGGGTCCCAGGTTTGATTCCCGTCAAAAATTAATCATCGGTGAAATGTGGGTTTACTCATTCACAGTGATGAATTAACAGCCGGGGACTTGATGTTGTGCCTGTCCAAGTCTTAAGTTAGATTATAAAGCATATGAAGCAACGACAGGCATCTATCAAGCCAGTAGTGGAAAATTGTGGCTTGAATAAAAAAACAACCAAGCAGTGGAAGTACTGGAAATAGTAATGGATGTCAAGTAAAGCAGTAATTAACTAATGTTGAATTTTTTTTAGTACTGTCACCCCTTAAATTCTTTCATTCTTTCAAAACTACTAGTTCTCTTGTCTGGTGCTCACAAAGTGTTAACCTAAAAATCTACCTACGGCCCTGTGTCTCACTTGAAAACCCAGAATGAGCCACCACAAACAGTCTTTTCAAACATTTTGTTTCTTCCTACAGGACGGATACAAAACTTTTATTAAAAAATTCCCTGACTTGTCCAGGTTATCACTGCCTGTAGCTACCATGCCCTAACCAGTAATCAGGCCTAATTCCCCGCTACTGATTTATCAAATTACCTTGTTTTTGCTATCCAGCTTTAAACTGCCGAGCCATTAATCACTATCTGATTTCTTGCTAAAACAGTTTGAAATGGCAGCAAAAACAAGGGCTTGGATTTTGATGAAATGTTATCTTTTTTTTTCCATTAGAGACAATGCTAATAAGTACATAAACTCTGTTCATGATCCCCTGATTGCAGAAAGGTTTAGTTTATAGATCATTTTTTGCCTTTTCTTTGTTTAATATGACATTTTTAAGCACTTTTTGGAAAGAAAATTTAAAATGATTTGAAAATGACTTTAAAAAGTTTAAATAGGTCTATATAAATTATTGGTGCTTTGATAAAACATGAATATTCAAACATCAGATGTTTTACCACACATGTGATGACTGAAGAAGATAATCCTATTAGTCCAAACGAACTTTGTGCCCTTTTACCTGTATGCTTATAAAATCCACATTCCTGGTGAGACCTCCACTACACCTTGGAAAGGGTTTCGGGGAGGGGAGAACAATTTTTAGAGTTAAAATAAACTTTGTATCGTCTTTACATTCCTGGTGAGTCACTCATTATACCATGTCTGGAAAGGGCTGCAGGGGGATGGGGAGCTATTGCTTTTAAAGCAGGTATATCTATTCCAATGTTAAGTAGAACACATGATTTTAGCTGTCAAAAGATTTTAAATGAATAGTTTTCATTCATAAAGTGAATGTTATATTTATTCGTTTACAATCATTTTATGTGTCTTTAGAATGCTATAAGCCAAACCATCTAAAGCGAGCCATTTGAGGCAAATTATTACTGAATTCGGAGAGGATATTTTTTCTACAGAGAGTTAAATACTTTTAAGTAAAATATGTGAAGTGGCTGGCATCAGATAAAAGAGTTAACCATTCAACAGCATATTAGTCGCAACAAACATGTCCGTGGTATCCAGAATATTGCTCAAAAGAAAACTTCTCAATTATCACTTGCACAAAATGCATTCATAAATCAAGAAAACTCCTCAACATTTTATAAACATTTATGTGACATTCTGGTATCTGCGAACATTCCTCTGTGAAAACTGAGCAATGTTAAACTAAAGGATTTCCTGGGACTGTATCTGGGTCTATTCCAGACAAGTCCACACCGAGGAAAAACTGGAAATGGACAGACCAGGAGAGATATGGAGGATGTATTTGTGTATAATGTAAATCCTAACCCTTGTAATAAATACATCATATTATGGAATCCGAATCAATTTTTTAAGTCATTTTTTGCAAATTTGAAGTAATTATTTGCATCATTTTAAAGGTGATTTTTTTTGGACAATTTTAAGGTCATCAAAATCCGGGTCCTGCTAATAACCATTTGATTTATCAATAAAAAAGTTCAAAAGATCAGCAAAACTAATCATTATCTGATTTCTCAATAAAATAGTTTAAAAGATCAGCAAAACTAATCATTATCCGATTTCTCAATAAAATAGTTCAAAAGATCAGCAAAACTAATCATTATTCGATTTCTCAATAAAATAGTTCAAAAGATCAGCAAAACTAATCATTATCTGATTTCTCAATAAAACAAGTTAAAAAAATCAGCAAAACTCAATAAAACAGTGTTGGAGAGTTCTACCTATAGGCCCCTCCCCTCGTGGGGCGGCCAAATTGAAGAACTCCTCCTCTTCCACCTACAACGATGTAATTCCCCTTAGTTGGGTGACAACTGTAGAACTTGTAAAGGCAACTTATAATTTTGATATTTGTCCCTGGCTAGCTCAGCTTCTCATATCAATACCATTATTGTATAAGGAAATTCCCACTTATACAATAAATATACCATGATCACTTTTATAATGATTTATTGTTGGAGCATATTCTTTTATATGTTATTACTATAATCATTAACAATTATCATTATTAAAATATGTGATGACGCGCAACACACATATTGTCCCTTCACTAGTCACTGCACGTCTCCTATCGGGTATTAATGAGAATATGTTTCTTCCTCATGTCTTTTTCAAATTCTGATGACCTATCACATAAGTAGTAAGATCGTAGCTTTCTGGCTGGCTGGAGAATACAACTGCTCTGTACTGAGGAAAAGGTGTATTTCTCTTTGAACGAAAACTCTTGTGCTATATCAGCCCTTCCTCTTGTTAAATCATCCAACGCATCCAGTGAACACATTTAATACAAAATAAATGTATTGACTTTTAAACTTCCTGAAGGGCTTTGATATTCTAAAATGAAAATGAATAGTTAAAATAATGTTATAAAATAAAGAGAATTTAAGATATAAAATGTAAATAAAATATTCAAAACTGCAGTTTCATCCCTCTTTTTTGAAACCACAGAGGGTTCACATGTTGGGACATTACACAGTTCAAAAGATCAGCAAAAATAACCACTCCCTGATTTCTCAATAAAACAGTTCAAAAGATTGTTTAAAATAACCACTATTTGATTTTTCAATAAAATAGCTTTTGAGACTGACAAAAATAATTAATCTCAAAATAATGATCACCGGCTTGAGCGATTCCACCATAATCAACTGATGATATGATCAGATCAGCATTTGGCATAGGGCTAGTCTTAATTTGGGTATATACAGTAGGATCGTGATGGTCCAAAATACAGCTGTATGAAATGTAGAAAACAGGAAGCAACTCTATTTAAAATGAACGTTTTAGCGAGCTAAGGATGTGAGCCCACTGTTGAAAAACCAACTGAGTGTAGTTCGACAAAGCTTTTATTGTTAAAAAGACTAAGAGATCTTGTTGCTAAAAAAAGTCAAAATTGGTGCAAAAGAAAATTGGTGATTATTTTAATTAGTTATTGTTTTAGTTATTTTTTACTATTATTAATTAGTGAATGTATTTTTTATCAAATAATTACACAGCCTATCTTTTTGCGTCTTAATCCTCCACATTGGTAATATATATATATAAAAATATTACTATTGTACTGTACCTTATTATATTGTATTCTTTTGTCTTGTTTATAAAATAAAATATATACTTGCTAATCCGAATGAATTTGATCATTTTCTACTGTCTATGGCAATCTAAAAACATTTAGAATTTTGATATGTGGTATTTTAAAAATCATTTTTAATTTTGGTATCAGGTTTAGTATTTTTAGAAACTTTTGAATGTTGGTAAGGAAAGTTTAATCTAATATTTGATAAGAAATTATATAATTACTAGTGTTGACATGTTTGAAATATTAGCTATAAAATTAAATTCACCAATAAAATGGAGAACAATGAACAGTAAAAATCTCTCTTATAATTATTATTATCCTGTTACAATTTTGGATATCAGGTGAAATTATTAATTTAAAGTTTATATATAAAATTTCATTTAAATATTAAATTATTATGTTAGCACTCTCCATGCTAAAGCGATATTTAAACTTATTTGTCCGAACGGGTAGTAAGACGCGGTGCTAAATATTAAAAACTTATTTGTGAAACCAACAAGGAATGTGGGAGACCTATCGAAAAATATTCCATTTTGTCATGCGTTTTAAATGTATTTGGATGTTTTAATATATCTCTAGCAGTGTTTGGAGGTCGTGTATGGATATTTAGTACCAAAATTGCCACAGATAGCACACATATTCTTTAATTCGATAGCAACACCTGTCATCGAGTCAGGTTAAAGTGAACCGTTTGAGACTAGTTCGTGTTCTTACCTGTGACCGTATTGTTGTGTTTACATTTTATATGTATTATATGAGCATTCGTTGTCTTAGCATCATTAATTATTTTGATTCCTTAACACTCTTTTCTAGGTTTTTATTTTCCATAAATATTATATTTTGGTCTACCCTGTTTTTACATGAAATTTTGTGAGCATTTCTCAGCTTTTTTCAAGTATTCCATGGCAGTGTTCATTTACTTATTTATAATTTTACTATCCTTTTTAGACATGGTATAAAAAACTTGCTTTTTCTACTTATTATTATTATAGCACCGCGTCTTACTACCTGTTCGGGTTATATGCACTTACGCTAATGTGTAATGGTAGGGTGATTGTGAGGAAATAGAGGACCTACAGTTTAACGTGGAATCCAAACCACGGTGGAGGCCTGGCATTCCCCACATTCACAAGATGTCTTGTCAGAGGTGAAGGAAGGGTTTGGTAATCAGATAAATCTATGCCGGGACCGAGGATTGAACCCCGGCCGCCAGCACAGAAGTCTGACACCTTACCCCTAGACCACCAGGTCACCTTTTTCTACTTATTATTAAATTCTTTTTACTATAACGCATTTATTCGTGAGTGTTCAGAAAGGGCAAAACAGACCTGGAAAATCTGGAAGGTGAGACACAAGATATCAGTGCAATATGCGCTAGGTTGGTTTATGTGTTGCACCCTTGCGTTTGTGTGTTGTGTTTTGTACTGTTTCGTTAAAAAAAATAGTTTTATTGGTAATAACATTTTGTGTTTGTTACTGTAAGTTTTTAGTAATGTTTAATATCAACTTTAGCTTTTAATGACATACTTTATTAATTACACAGTGGTTATTACAAAAATTTATATTGCTTCGATTTTCATTTGTTTTTCTAAGACAAACACTTTTTTACTAATTTTTTAAAATCATATATCATATTTACGTTGTTATAAGAAAAATTACAAAGTATGCTAAAAATGGCCAGCATTTCTGGTATGGACCATGTATTTTCTGTCAGCAGTCTAAAAGTGTTAAAAGATTACATTTTTATTAAATATACTTCCTTCACCTCTGACAAGACATCTTGTGAATGTGAGGAATGCCAGGACTCCACCGTGGTTCGGATTCTACATTAAACTGTAGGTCCTCCATTTCATCTCACAATCACCTTAACATTACACATTAGCGTAAGTGCGTATAACCCGAACGGGTAGTAAGAACGCGGTGCTAATAATAATAATAATAATAATAATAATAATAATAATAATAATAATATTAAATATACTTTCATTTAGTGTCTGAATGGTGTTAATCTCTGTCTCCTTTGAGTTGATAGATAGTTCACATAATACCAATGATAAATTTTCTGCCATGCTGGGAATCGAACCTGGGACCCTTAACTAAGTATGCAGGCTTGCTACCAATTGAGCTAAGGTGTTAAATATTTATTTATAAAATAGAAATAATTCCTATAACTTAAAAATCATGTGATAATTTAAAATATGTGTGGAGAATGTATGAAAAAATTAATAGAGAAGTTTGTTTCTAACAACGCTTAGCCTAACTCTTTTTTCCTATCACTTACATTGTGCATTACAATGATCCCACATTATTTTCATAAATTTCAAAGTCATTAGGCATTTGTTTGTTTTTATACTCTATATGTGATAAATAAAACAGTACAGTGATCAAAAATTTGTATTTTGAATACTAATCTGAATCTTCTTATAGGATTCGAAGTTCCTATTGACTCAGCTACAGAAACATGCATAACTCTGTAATATTGATAATCTAAAAATGATTTAAACAAGATTATAATATTAGACTCAACTCCAAATCATAAAAACTTAATTTAGATTAGTATTCAAATTGGATTATATTTAAATTATTAATTAAAAGATCTTAATTCAATTTGAAATTGAAAATTTTATATTCCTACGAGATTATTTAATAAATGGTTGTTCTATACAACATATAATTTAGCTTATTTTATTCACTTTTTATTCTTTTTTAATTTATTTGTATGGTTTATCTTAGCCCATTAAATTCCTTTGTTGACTAAAATCAGCACTTTGAAAAAGAGGATTAAAGTACCAGTACCACTATAAAAATCGATGTTAAAAAAAGAATCACAAAACATACTTGATGTTTCTACTTCTTCTTGCTGTGAAGGTGTCGGAACCTGAGACTTCTCCGCTGATATGCTTTCTGTGGCTGCTAATGTTGCTTCCATGTCGTGGAGTGTTGTTCTCTCATCACCAGACACTGTCGTGGTGGCATCTGTGTGCTGTACAGAGCACATTCACACTTTACAAGGGGGTGGTAACTGTGTTCTGTACATAGCACATTCACACTTTACAAGGGGGTGGTAACTGTGTTCTGTACATAGCACATTCACACTTTACAAGGGGGTGGTAACTGTGTTCTGTACAGAGCACATTCACACTTTACGAGGGGGTGGTAACTGTGTTCTGTACAGAGCACATTCACACTTTACGAGGGGGTGGTAACTGTGTTCTGTACATAGCACATTCACACTTTACAAGGGGGTGGCATCTGTATTCTGTACATAGCACATTCACACTTTACGAGGGGGTGGCGGGTGGTCAAAGGATCAGTTGACTCCCCTGTGAAAGTTAGAAAATTAATTTTTTTTAAATGAAAGTTCAAACTTTAGAAATAAAATACAACACAGATAAATAATACCTTTTTTTAAATCTTTTGACACAAAGACACCTCATAAGCCTGGTCCATATGTTCATTATTTGTTCACGTTCAATCATCGTTTAATATGAAAAAATATTCGTTTTCGTGTAGGAATATTAAGTCATGCATTACGAGTAACAAACATTGTTCTGCATTGAGACGGTAGACTACCACACATCAAAGAAGACAAATAATCGTCTGAGAGCAGTTCATTCACGAATACCGAATATAGAGTATGTGTGGGCAGCAGGAGCGGCGGAACTGTGGGGGAGTCTGTCCTTCTGGAAATAATTTGCCCCTACTTGGAACAAAATCCCCCCTAAATATATTTCAAACCCTCTTATATTATAGAATATGAAGCTGAAAGATGGCCTTAAATCAAAGTCCAAATGACTTCTAGATGCATTATATTGTCAAAAATTTGTCGGAGAAGACCACTTCAAATAACTACTAGACTAAAGGCATCTAAATGGTAGTAAAAGTCAGAGGAAAGCAATAGAAAGCTTCCAAGGTCATCCAAATAGCTTCTAGATGCATGCCATTTTGAAGAATTTTCAGGCGAAAAACACCCCAAGCAGCCTAGTTTATGAAATAATTCAATTTTCAAAATTTTGTTGGTGGAATACCACTTCAAAGATTAGCTCCTAGAGGAATCTAATTAATGTAAAAGTTTAAGGTGAGGATCACTCTGAATATCTTCGAGGGGCATCCAAATTTCAAAAATTTCTAGGTGAGGAACATTTTAAATGGCTTATAAAATAATTCAAGTTTAAAAAAAAAACAAGGTAGAGTGAAACATTTTTCGAAAATTTGTTGAAGGAGGGCCACTCCAAATGGTTTATAAAAACTATTATGATTTTAAAAAATTGGGGAGGATGACCGTGTTTTAAAATGTACATAAGATCAAATATGGATGAGAAACTATTAAATAGCTTAAAACAGAAATCTAACTGTTGTGTCCTTACACATACACATATATATTTAATCTTGTACCCTAACCACATAACTCGCGCACCTTCTTAACACCAAACAA
>CABFVX010005868.1:0-45908 GCA_902151425.1 Timema shepardi
TATTCTGCCTATTTTATTATTTTATTGGGCAGATTGGTTATACAATATTTATTAAATTAGTTCTCCTTTTTCAGGATTCCCACATTGCCATAATCGGAGAAGAAGAATAAATGGATTTTTAATATATTATTAATTCTTAAGAGCTTTTTTTAGTATTTTTAGAATAAAAAAATCTAGTTTTTAATTGCATCTTTTTTGTTTTTAAGGGCATTTTTCTTATTTTTGAGTGCATTAATACTCAAATTTTAAGTGCATTTTTGGGGTTAAAAGGGCATCAACTTCCGGGCCCTGGGTATGAGCTTAGTTTATGTAACGTATTTTAGCATACGCTTTCATGGCACTATGTACTTGCCATTGGTGAAGTTTCAGGAAACCACCATTGGCTTGGCTCATCAGACCAGTAGCTTAAATAAAATTGTGCCCCACACCAAGGCCTGTATGGCAATGTTGTGGTCTACAATGCCTACAGACATGAAAGGGGCTGTTTATGTTGTTCCAGGCCTGATGGTATGCCTTATTTGGTATTGGTCGGCTTTCCTAGAGTATTTTGGGTGCCTCATGCCATAACCTGTTGTTGACCTTAGATACTGTGCTCAACTTGTGGGTCCTTCTGCCCATCTGGCATGGCCCGCGTTTCTTGTGTAATTTCATGACTGTTGTTGACCTTTGATGCCATGCTCAACTTGTGGGTCCTACTGCCCATCTGGCATGGCCCGCGTTTCTTGTGTAATTTCATGACTGTTGTTGACCTTTGATGCAATGCTCAACTTGTGGGTCCTACTGCCCATCTTGCATGGCCCGCGTTTCTTGTGTAGTTTCATGACTGTTGTTCACCTTTGATGCGGTGCTTGACTTGTGGGTCTTTCTGTCCATCTGTCATGGCTCGCATTTTTTAAAATATATTTATCGATATAATCAGGTTGGGGGTAATCTCTAGCCCCTCTTTGTTTCGATCAGAGGCCCTCATGGGTTTGATCTTCTCGAGCCTGGCTAAGACCAATTGGTTGTGAGCCAGGTCATATTGTGCTCAGGCCTAGAGCCCTGAATGGGAACTTTCACTTGTTGTCCAACTGGGACATGTATGACAGGAATAAACTATTATCCTTTCATTAACATTGTAGGTTGGATGAAACGGCTTCAGCTAGCTTCACTTGCATGGGCTGTCCTTTTGCCGTATGGAAGGGCAACTGTTTTTTCTCTCTAAATTGATTATATATTATTTAGAAGTAAATAGTTGCAACTAATTATCTTGATATTGTATTGTATAGACTATTTAGGTGGATGTTATTGTATCATAACTGATGCTGAATTTGTTTGTTAAATGAAGGCTACCCGTGTCGAGCATAAGCAGGAACATATCTGCTGCGCATTAATTTCGGTGCTTCTAGCCGCCTGAATTACTGGTGTGGAAGCACTAGTTTACTCCAATTAGAGTTATGTTTTGAAGGACTTCTTAATTGGCCTAATATGGGAAAATCGGAGGGTGCCAGTATTTTGTTTTACCTATGTATTGTTATACTTGCCACATTAAAACCAATTTACTTTTACGACTCTATATATTTTTCTTTCACATTTTATCTATGTATGTTTCCCATGTTTATGTATCCGGGGTTTCTAAAGTTATCTAGAGCCACGGTACAAATCAAACTTAAACTTTTTAAACACTCTGGAAATACTATAGTTTATACCCGTACAAAATAAAAATTATTTAATGAAAAATAAAAACAATAAAAAGGTAAAAGTGTTAAAACATGCTTGGTTGTCCCTTATTTATCAGTGTACTACCGGTATAATCCCAAAAACATGATTTAAACAGGTGAGGAACTTTTATTCGAAGATGCCAAAATGTTCATGTTTGTGGTTTCAAGTAGAATTCTAGTTTCCTCTTCTTGGTCCTGACGAGCACCCTAGATTCTAGTCCCCTAATTTTGAGACTAGTGAGAGAACTTGTAAATGAACAAGTTCTTAGGTCGTGGATCTCACTACCCGTAGGCTATACCAAAATAGAGCTAGTTTAGAAATGTGTCTCTTGTCGTGCGAGTTGGTGTGGCGGTGTCTCGTTTGACACTTAGTTTTCAACACCTCTAAACTTACGACGATCCCGAGGATTGAACCTGTTGGATGGATACAAGCACTCTATTGTACAAGACACGCAGGGTCCACAGGGGCCTGGACTCATCAATACTTTTTGAACATATTGTTTTTATTTAAAAAAAATTATGAAACCTTAATATAAAGGGGAGCATCATTCTCTACACACAGGGAATTATTCGATTCGTTATACAGTATTCCAGTCCCAAGAGGATTCACTACTCGCTGCAATCGTCACGTGACTGTGCTGGTGCTCACAGCTCCAATGACTAAATGGAGAGGCTAACATTCGCCAGCCCCTCTCAGAGAAGCCTCGTTCAGTGGGAGATATCTCACAAGGCCATTCCACTGCCAGAAAAACCGAAGTATATGAGGCAAGTATGAGCGAGCCCAACATTTGATAAAGATTGTTTATATTTTGTTTTAACTTATATTAGCTTGTGTTAAAAAACCAATAACTAAGGTTACGAGTTAAAATGTTTAATTAATATTTTTAAAGGAGACTCTTTGTTTAAAAAAATTCGCTTTTTCATTAAAACTGCAAGGAAAACTTGAAATCAAATGGTTAGAAGCATATCAACCTAATGATTTTATATTTATACTGGTGGACGGCAATAAAAAGGAACTTTTTCTAGTGCGTGGATAGATAAACAATAATTTTGGTTAAATATGAGTGAATAAAAACAGAGCTTATTTTGTTTTTATTATTTATTTTTTGGTTTGTACAAGTAATACCACCACTTAATAAGCTTAGTTCAAAACCGGTATTATTTTATTCTTGCTTTTTGTAGATTTGTTTAGTGATTTTTTTAAATAAGAAACCTTACGAATTTAATTTAATTTAGTATGTTAGCACGAGGTGAAAAAATCTTTTCCAGTAAGCTTTGACCTCCATTCCCAACAAGAATAAAAATCACGCCCTGCCACTGAATATACGTACAAGAAAGTAAATACTAATATTGTATAGAGTGCACCATGAGAAATGGTTTGTTTGGCTTTATTAGGAAACCATCTTTTAATAATCTGCTACAAAGTTTATTAATTCAACATTTCGTCACCCGAGAATGCAAGTGTTCTATCTCCAAAATGGTTAAATTTGAGATATTTGGTGTATACGTTTATTTAGAATGAATATGATCCACCTGTGGTGAAATTGAGACTATTAAATAATTACTTAAGAAGATACAAGCTCGAGTTGTCTTCTAGTAACATTGGTTTTATACACAAGGTCAAACTTCAATGCTCTTTTACACAAAAGTGAAAAATTGGACATAGAACACTTGCATTCTCGGGTGACGATTTGCAAGAATTAAAATAAATAAGTTTCAGTTAAACGTCCTCTTGAGTCAATAGTTACTTTGGCCCACACATGACTGTGACGCTGAATGTCACAAGATCAATCCTATTCCAATTTTAATTTTATCTGAATAAATATAATTTGTCAACTTTAATTTAATATAGCCCTATTTAATTCGCAACTATTTTTTTAATGTAAATGTGGCCTAAAGTTTTTTACTATACCAATAATAATTAGCATGATTAGTCTTATTTTTAAACAAGCAGACTTTTATGTCGTAAGACCCACTAACTGAGTTTTAAAATAATCCCCTACACACAAAATTTCAAATATAAAATACTGTTCTCAATCTACCACGTGTAAATAATTTTAAAGAAGAATATTGGGGTAGTCTACGTAGGCTCAAATACTTTGTATATTTCTATAAAAAATTTAAAACACATCCAATATTGGTTAGGAAAATTAAAAATGAAAGGTTATTTATTCAGTATTATAAAATTGAAATATTTTTTAAAACTTGATGAGGCAGGATTTGAACACGAGAACTCTAGATTATGATCCAAACAAAGTTAAAATTTTATATAATGAAAAGAAAATTGAGATAATTTATTATTGCTATTTCTCCCAAACTAATATTTTGAATGAAGGATTACATGAACCGTCCAAAGCAATCCGCTTTTTAACTGGTCAACCTATTTTGTACAATAGTAGGATTATTTTAACAAAATGTTTCTCAAAATATTGCAATTAAAGCAGGAGATGGTGTCCATCTTGTTTGATCTTGCTTTACTCTCAAGACAAGCCAGTGCTCGCAGAATTCTTGCAAGCCGCTAGTGTGACGACAGTTTACGCAGCTCACACGTTTCACAGACTGGTGCTTTGCCTATCATGATGATGATGATGGTAAATAAATATTCCTGGAATAAAATAAAATGTGCCATAGGAATCATAAAATACAAGTCAAGTCCCTGTAGCTAAATTGACAAATTTTTGTTTGAAAATAAACATTATTTTAAATTTAACTACTCTATAATTTATATTGATACTAAAAAATAGTTTACATATTTATTGAGGTTTATTGAGGTATTATTAATACATCAATAATATTTTAATAGCTATGGTAATATTTTACATAACAACTAAAGTTTAAGAAGTCTCTAAAAACATTTATTTTTGAACAAAAGTTCAAGAGAAAAACAAATTGCTTAGTAAAGGAAAAATTAAAGGTAGAAATTATTAAAAGTTCGCTTGTACACCCATTTATGGCTTTTAATAGCGCACCTGTTACGTTCGATCAACATAAAGGGGATATTAGTAAATGTGTATGTAAAATAAAATGAGGAATAGTTTAGCTAATAGAAGAAATCTCGTACAAAAATATGTTCATATTGAAAATGTTATCGTTTGTTTATTCATGCACGATTCTTCCTTCTAAACTTTCCAATAATCCAAAGCATCAGGTAGGGAGGAGGTTTTATCTTTACGGTTGACCTGTCTAAACGGAACTCAAATATATTTCCAAGCTCTACAGGGATTGCTTACCTTTTCTTTTTCACCTTCCCTCCCTTACTATCGCATTCCCATAAATCGATACTATCGATCCAAGTGTTGAGTTTTGTGTAGACAGTATACGATATCCGAGAATGGAAGAGCTACCTAGGCAGTTTTATTTTTTCAGCGTTTCTTTGGGGAACGAAAGGGGTTGGAAGAGAAGGAGGAATCGGAGCAATATTTGGTAAGGGATTCTAGGAGGGAGATTGGATTGTGTAAGAGGACGTAGTCAAGATGTCACTAGGGTTGGGAAACAGTGGACCATGAGCCTGCTCATGGTATAGTTAATCTTCAAATTTTATTTATTTGAGCTATTTAACGTGCACTTTCTGAACAAACTTATTTTATCAGCATACAAGATTTTCTATGAGAAAGAGCGACTGGGCCAACCAATTTTTCTGGAATGGTATTTTCACATATGTTCCAGGGTTCTCTTATATGCCACAACTGATATGGGACCAACGGATTTATTTCCCCTCCAAAGGAAGCTGTGCTACGGACTTCTTATCGTTCAATAAAAATCCATCGACCTCAGCCAGGTTTAAACTCATGAACATCGGGTCCTGAGGAACAGTTCACCCCAAAACCAACCAGGTCAATCTTTACTTAAAAAAATGAAGTCTTGTTTTTTAATTCACTTGGAGTATTCAAATGCACATTCTAAACACAAGATTATATTAACACTTAACTTGCAAACTAACCTCTTTTATGTGCTTCGTATTTGAATGTACAGTCGCGTTATCTGCATAGCTAGATGGGGATTGGTGAAGTGGAATTTTGATAAATTGTACCCGAATTTGCGTGACAAATAAGTTAGAAAAACTCCCCTCATTCCACTACATAAAAATTTGATCCCCAACCTCCCAGTTACTGGTTGACCAAGCTAGACAAGATTGACACCTTTTTCCACGTACCTTACGATGTGTGCGCACACTAACTTAACCTAGGACATCACAACTAACACTAATTAGGCTGCCCATACCAGTGGTCACGTGGACTTATGCATCATGCTCACAAAATACTGGATTGCTAGTGTCAGGAGGGCCAAGGTTTGTATATCCACCGGTTTCACTGAGAGGTTTCTCGCGTATGACATCTAATGTGGTTTTACCCTTTTATCTTTGTATTAATATGGGTGGTTTTCCTTTTAACTACGCATGGCGTCGGGGAATTTATCCCAGATAAGATCGAGGATGTTTTCTCACACACATACAAATTTTCACTGTGATATTCCACCACAAAAATCAATGTGTTGCATGAACACATTATCACTGATTTTTTTTTACTGGCTGATGTGTACCCTTCTTAATCTGGAAATATACCAAGATTATCTCACATGATTCCACTATGACTCAGCTTATAAGATAGGGCTGTAATGTAGTCCGTCAAATCCATCAAGGTTAATGATTTATGGTTAATCAATGTGTACATTTTGTCACAAGTGAATAGTTAATTAATGCAGAATAATGTGATTTTTATAGAATATTTTAATTTGTAGGGTCTTCATGGTGATAAGCAACTGTATTTTAACATTAATGTAATCTTATTTTAAAGTAGTTGGTAGAAACATTTTCAACATTACTATCAGAAGGGTTGGCAATTGGTGCAACGCCTTTATACCTTGCTACCAGTAAAGTTTAGAAGAGTGTTTAATGTGAATGCTACATGTACTTGTTAATGCAGGCGAATTAAACTTTTTTATACTTAATCAGTGAAATAATTTATAATTATGTTTTCATTTTTCTGAGACTTGTTATAATAACTTTCCTAAAAAAGACATATTAAACGTGCTGACCGATCCAACATGTAATAGGTCAACCATCTTGGAAAGTGGAAAATCAATGGGTACCTTTACCTGGTTTTTCACAATCATTTCGGAAACGGTTAATTTTAAAATATGTAAAGGACAGTATAGAAATAATATATAGATCCCTACAATATATAACTTGTAATAATTTGGTTTCGTCTTCAGTGTCCTTTTATTGTCAAGACATATAAAGGATTCTTTAAAAAATTAATACCCATGAACAAATCGTTTTTATGAGTTATTGGAATTTTTAATATAATTAGTTAATTATGAAATTATTAACAATTTTTAAATTATAAGGGATAATATGTTGGACGCAGGTGGGGACCCTCCCTCCCCAATAAAAATTGTTGATCTCAATGCAGAGTGAGCGTAGGGATTTCCAACGTTGCTTCATACATCATAAAATTAAGCTACATACACCGATTTGCACGCAATTCTTACCTTTGTCTAAATAGCTTATATTTATTTTAAATCAGTATTATCATATTTAACAAAGATATTATTTTTAAAAACACCATCTGGTATGTGGGAGAGTCGGCAACGCCAAGGATTTCGTTAGTATTACATATAGGCTAACCGTTTTTATTTACCGGCTATGAGCACAGCCTTTCACAGAGAAGGTAGATTTCCTTAGAGATGGATGCCACGTGGAACTAAGGACTGATAAATATGAAAATCTATGGAGTCATTTCCTTACAGGCGTCGGCATATGACTTCTATCGTCAATGACTGTTGACTCTAGGCCAGACTGCTCTAAACAACACTACCCGTTTTCTGAGTTCAACAAAGTAATATCTGTGTTCAGAGCTGTCACTGCCAATGACACTGTAAACTGCACCAATTATGGTGAAATATGTTGAATAACAATGAAAAATATAATCGACCAAAACTTTCAAGATTTAAAACCAAGCAGGGAAATTATAGTGGTGTCACTAAATGCAATACATAAGTGTCAAAATCCATTGCACAGTTTTGCCAGTGTATACGAACCTCCAGTTTCAAGGGATAGTCTGAGCTGTTCAAAATGAAACCCAACTTAAAGAAAATTCCTCAAATATGAACTCTCCCTAATTCTACAATCCCTTTTCGACGAACGAGTGGTGAGAAAAGTAGTCAAGGCTGAACTGTGTCCTTCTTTTGGAGCGATTAAAGAGATAGGCTTAGACCATGAAACTTGTAAGTTCATGATGGATGGAGGTTTTATGTTACACCGTGTGGTATGGCCCCACTAAGGGACCTTTAATGACATCTTTTAACTATACATAAAATACGTTTAAACATTACGACCAGCTCCATTATTGTCTTGGATGGCTACAATGAAAGAGTTTTAAATATTAAAAGTGCCTAAGGAATTCGTTGGTATGGGCTGAAAAATTGCCATGATATGTTTTTTAATGGGGAAACCCATCATAGCCTAAGTCAGGAAATATTTCTAACAAATTAGAAGAATAAGTCCAGATTAATATATTTGTTGTCACAAGAATTAAAAAGTAACTATTTCCATGTCCTGCATTCTTAAGATGATTCTAACATCCTCATTTCCAAAATTCTCATTGTCAACAAATCAATAATATCAATCAACACACAGAATACTGCTTCAATCATTGATGAAGATGTAAATCTGTTGGTGTTAATGATTTCACTAGCCTTCGAGGTCCAGAACCTATTATTTCTAATGCTGGGCTAAGGAATTAAACCGGTAGACTGATATATTGGTTAAAGTAAACTACAAGAAAGACATCAACACGTAATAATGTATGCTTTGCTCGCACAGGTGGTCAGTGGTTGAAACACCACGTTAGCTTTCAGCCGTTAAGGAAACACCATTTTGATTTTGATTTTTTTTTTAAAGAGAGACAACATTCGTACCATGGTAGATGTATTTAATGATGAGGATTTAAGTCAAGAGGAAATCCTCCGAGAGGGGGAGATTTTCGCTCTCGGTTTTTATTGAGAAAATATATTTAAAAACTCAATCCATGAATTTCAGTACAATGGTTTCAATCACACTGTTGCAAACAAGAAAATAGAAGTGAGATTGGACACTACCTCTTATAGCAGATGAAACTCACATGCATTTATTGAGAGTCGAGTAGGAAGTACAATTCCTGAAAGGAAGGGAATTGCCACCAGAGGTTTGGTGATTGAAATTAAGCTAAAACATAATCCTGCTTATAAACAAACTAATGCTACCAGGTTCTAACAAACTACTTAAGGACGTTGTCTACCTGTGACGTCACAACAAATTAAAATAGGATTTCCCATGTTAATGTATTTACATTTTACTATGCGAGTCTTAAGGATATCACTTTGAAACAAAAAATCACTAATATTTAAATCATTATAAAAATAGTCCTATAGCGTCAACCATTATAAATTTTTTATCTTAAGATAGTAGTATTGTGGGGGAATGATGGCCCCAATCTGACTTTTGACAATTGACTTTTGATCCCATCCAATTTGAATTTTTGTCCCCTTTTATTTTTGCCCCATGTTTTGCCCCATTTGATTTTTAAATGTGTTCATTTGATTTTGTGTGTCATAGTAGATTTTAATGTGTGTCCCAGGGTAGGGAAGGGTTTGTGTGGGAGATTTTTATATATTTATTGGTGTGGGAGTTTTTTTATTTATTAGTAGAGGGAGCATGCAGTCTCAGGCGTTGGGCACTCCTCCACGCCATATCGCTTGTGAGAGCAGGAGTATCCTCTCTTGACGGCTGTCTAACATAAAGTGGGAGCTACTGCCAATATCTCCCTGTATTGTGAAGCCACTCTACCCCTCCAGATTTGACCTTCTTTCTACATCCATGAGAAATTTACATTTACTTCCCCCATACGCCGGGCCCCATGTCCTTACTTGGACTGGGTGGTAAGGCTCAAGGGACATCAATAATACAAATTCACTAATTATCACGCGACGTGTAAATCTTGATGACACGTATCTTTGTGTCAAATTATTATATTTGATCAGACCATGACTTAGCACGACGATTCTTAATGACCCTCGGTACATTCTTCACCGCAAAGAAATACACTCACCAGTCAGAATCACAAATGCAGCAACATTTACTGCGACTTTCTTATGTTTAGTCCGTGTACCATATTACTACTCAGCTGAACAAGTGTACTCGTATTTTGCGCGTAGGGAAATTGGAAAACTCTTCTTAGTACAGCCATGCGAACCAAGGGCATTATTTATTCACCACGAAACTACACAAGTTTTGGGCATATTAGATTATACTTCCATATTCTGACTCTCACGCAAATGTTTAGTTTGAAAAGTAACGGGGGTGCACATAAATTGAACTAGTGTGCTCTTAGACCACCGTTCAGGCTGTGGGCCATCCATATGAATAAATGATAGATTATTTAGCACCGCGTCTTACTACCCGATCAGGCTATATGCTTATTCACTAATTATACTAATATGATAGGGGTGTGGACGTCCACTAGCAATTGTACGAGGTGAGAATGGGAAACCAGCCTCAGTGCAACCTACAGGGTTTGAACCAAAATCCCCCCCGACCTCATCAGGTGGTTGTGTACTGCAGCGTATTACTACAGATCTGAGGGAGTATACTCGCGCTTAGCATTGACACAGTTCTGATTATGCACAATCAGGGTCCTCTCTCTAAATGGAAGCCTCACAGTGAAATATAATTCTCAGTTAGAGGACACTATCCCCCACAAATTCTACTAAAACTAGTTGTATGGTATCGTCCGTTGACATGCATGGATGTAGGTATCCACCAAACCAGCATTGGCCACAGTTGGGGAAGATAAGGAGGAGTATGGTAGAAATGTTCCAGCGTGTACTTGGAGTGAGGCAGATGGAAACCATTCAGTGAGAACTAGTGACACCTCAGTGGAGATTAAAACCCCCGAACTCCACAGCCACAACTAAATGAGTTACACTAGGTATCTGCCATATCAACATGGATCACTCTTAGCGAAGATAAGAAAAAGTAAGGTAGAAATGTTCCATCGTTTACGTGGAGTGAGGGAGAGGTAAACTATTTAGTGAGAACTAGTGACAGTACACTTCAGCGGAGATTTGAACTCCCGACCTCCATTGCCATAGCTAGATGAGTTACATGCATCTTTTCTGGCTAGACGTCTATATATTAATTATGATAGTATGGTAAGGATTATTAAAAAAATGCTCTAGCATTTTACCTCGAGAGAGAACTACCAACATTTTATTTTCAATTCTGGCGTCAACTACAATAATGTAGGAGGTCCGTGGTTAGTAATATGGACAACATAAAAATATATAGTGAGTTTAAGACAGTATCATATGATGCTTGAATCATGTTTTTAGTTGATTTGTTTGGACATCATTGTGGTGGGTATAATAGTTTTAACCATGCACGAAGATAGAGATTAGAAATTTGGCTGGAAGTTAGGTATTATCTCATAGAATAGCCAAAATTACAAAGATTGTAAATATCAAAGTGGGGCCCCAGTAATGGTAAAGAATGAGTGGAACATATATTTTAGGTGAGTAAGAAAACTGAAATTTATCAGGCCGTTAAAGAAATCCTTCCAGATAGCCAAATAAATTAAAAATATGAAATTTTTAAGTGGGAATAGGATGATTAGGAGGAGGTCAAAATTTCTAAAACTAAAAGAAACTATTGTTATTTAGTGTGGTATCGTGCACGTGTTTATAGTGGTGTGAAGGTTGCTGTTCATGCAAAGAACCTTGGCTAGTGAGTACCAATCTTTGCACCTATTGCAGTAGAATTGGATGCATTAATTACTCCAAACCAATTATAGAAGAAGTTGAACATTAAATCGATGACAAAGGTGAGTGTGCCATGCTAATTAAAACTGTTTCGGATTTTTGAACATGTAAAAATATATACAGTACATACTGTTACGCGTGTATTATTATTATTATTATTATTGTTATTAGTGAAAATGTGAATACAAAAATTGTTTAATATATTTAATGTGTAATTTGTAATTACTCCAGTTCTTCTACCTCATGGATCAGGCCTGCTGGGAATAACACGTTAAGAAACCGCACCACTGCGTTTTCCCTAACTCCCTAAACCAAAGTTAATTCCTAACACCGTGTAAAGGGTGGTTTAGAAATGGGCCTATCTATGGGCGTAGTCAGAAGACTTTTTATAAATAATTTATCGCAAATCAGGGGTGTAAGTGTATTATGTAAGACGCACCACAATAAATCATTATGTTCACTCTGCAATGAGATTTTTCATTTTGCGGGAAAGAAAGGGGTCACTCACCTAAGCCCTTGAGCTTACCTATGAGAAATTTCTTCTCCTATAATATAAATATGAATAAAAATGCAATAATTAATTAATAATAATACTAAATCTCAACTCCCCTGACCAAAATAATTATTTCTTTGATACATTTTTTTTCTAAGACACCCTTTCTTCCCTTGACAATGAAAATACATCGTAGAAACAACAAAATCACTATATTGTAGGTAATTTTATTTTATTTTATGTATATTTGGTCATCTAAATACTTCACCTAAGATCAACCGTTTTCGATATAATTGTGATTGAGCTACCATTTTCCCAAGACTTAGCACAGTTCAGATGGGTCAGGACTTTTGATATGTTGTTTAGGAAGGCTAATCTGCCTAAACTATTTATCTCCTTGTCACCGCATCTCCCTACTCTATCGAATTATACGTATAGGCCGATGTGATAGTTACGCTAATGTGTCAGGAAATGGAAGGTTGAATTTAGCAGAAGTTTACCTGGAAATGCATGGAGGAAAGAAAGTGAAAATCATTTAAGAAAAACTAACTACACTTAGCCAGGATTCAAACTCAAGCTCCCCAAAATCGGCAGTCCAGTCCATTGTGAGAGTATATCACCTTAGACCATTCGACTATCAGGGTGGGTTGAATTGTTTAAACGAATCCTACGTATGTGTGGTATACTATAAAAATAATTTATAATGAAACACTAAAAATAAATCAACAATGGATCATATTTTTACTATGTGGCAGATATTAGAAAAAAAAAAGTGGGAATTCAACATAACGGTTCATAAATTATACATAGATTTTAAAAAGGTCTATGATTCAGTTAAAGTAAAAAATTATATGACATTTTTGTTAATTTAGGAATACCCAAAAATCTGGTCAAGCTAATTGAGATATGTTTGAGAGATACGCGTGGCAGGGTACGTGTTGGATCTCACTTATCATTTGCTTTTGAAATACATAGTGGATTGAAACAAGGAGATGCACTTTCCCCATTACTATTTAATCTAGCCTTAGTAGGGTAAAGCAAGAGAGTATGGAAGGGTTGACATTAAACGGTACGATACAGCTCTTAGGATATGAATATGATTTAGCTTTGTTAAATAATAGTAAGGAAGCTGTTGCAAGGAATAAAGAAATTTTATTTGAGGCTAGTAAGAAAATATGTTTATAAGTGAACGCTGAAGAGACTAAAATGATAACACAGAGAACACAGATTGAGAACGATAATTTAGATATTACAGCAAACAACACCATTTGATAGGGTTAATGAATTAAAATATTTAGAAACAATTTTAATCAGCGATAAAAGTATTTGCTTGAAAATTTGGAAAAAAATAGTTGGGAAATATTTGTTTTACTTGGTCAGTATGTTATTCGATTCTTGCCTGCTGTCAAGAAATTTAAAACTCAGACTATACAAAGCCATAATTTTACCAGATATTCTCTATGGGCGCAAAATGTACCTCTTACCTTAAATGGCGAAAAGAAATTTAGTGTGTTCGAAAACAAGATGATTGTGAATATATTTGTTCCATAAGTGGATGAACATTGGGGAATGGAGGAGGCTATATATTGATTAGCTGCATACCCTGTACTCATCACCAAACATTGTTAGTGTAATAATATATCGCAGGTTACAGTGGTCAGGTCATGCAGAGCGAATAGGAGTATCTAGAACCACGTTTAAGGTATTGAAAGGCAAACCCAATAGGAAAAGACCACTGGTAAGAACCAGATGCAGATGGAATGGATTCGATGGAACTGAGAGAGATAGGGTGTAATAAGATGCACTGAATATAATTATTATCTATAGACTCCCTCATACATGTGCAGAGCATAAAATCATTTAAAATAGGATTAAGCTGGATTAAGATTTATTTTATATTTACGTTTTTATCAGATTTTAATATCAATTAGTTCATACAATTTTCCAAATAGCCTTTTTGTAGTTTACATTATGATAAAATGATATAATGAGATGAATGTCAATTTTTAAAATATATATTAACTGTAATCCTTTCTTAGGACTTTTATGTACCCATTAATCTTTCAGACAATAAATATATGTTAAAATATAATGTTTATCTATTACTATGGCTTTGGCTTTTAAAAGATTTGCAAACTCCTACATTTTATTAAATCAATTAATAGATTCCATAGATAGTAGAGTGATTAAATAAAATATAGTCTTGTAGTGTTCTTTAATACCATATGATGTATTTTCAGAGCTAATAAAATGTATTATTAACTTCTAATACATTTTTTTTGCTTCTTGGTACTAAAGCTCAACGTACAAGAACATAAATGTTAAAAAGAAGTAAGGAAAATAAAAGCCTCTCCTTTTTTGCTCGAGATATGAAAATATGAAATGAAGGCATATCCATTGGATGACGCCCAGGAAGGTATATTATTCAGGAAGCAAGGAGGAGACACTCTCAACACTGGATCTTTAATGTAATCCCACCAGGACTTACTCAGATGGAAGTTCCTAGCTACGGGAAACTAGGACATTTCCCACATTTAATATCTTACAGAAACAATTGTTGGAACAAAACAAGGAGTTGGTTACTAAAGTTCAAAATTACCTACCTTCAGCAAGTAAAGAAGGGAGATAGAATATAGCCAAGCTAAGCGTTTGATACGTCTCAAGAAGGTATAGTATGACTACATAAAACTAGATCCCCAACATAATTTACGGACGAAACCATTTTAAAGTCATTGCTTACACGTCATGGAGTAGAAAGTCAAAATAAGATATCCGTCTTTGCGAAGACACAGCCACACCTGATTATTTTAGAAGAAATCACGACACCAATTAGATTATAGCTACACTAGACATGTGTGTAAAAATATTTTATACGATAACTATTACTATTCGAATCAGTGAGTATATTATTATTATTATTATTAGCACCGCGTCTTATTACCCGATCGGGTTATACACACGCTAATGTGTAATGGTAGGGTGATTGTAAGATGAAATGGAGGACCTACAGTTTAACCTGGGAACCGAACCACGGTGGAGGCCTGGCATTACTCACATTCACAAGATGTCTTGTCATAGGTGAAGGAAGGGTTTGGTAATCAGATAAATCTGTGCCGGAACCGAGGATTGATCCCCGGATCCCCAGCACAGAAGTCCATCAGCTTACCCTTAGACCACCAGGTCACCAATGAGTATATCAAACGTAAAGATTGTATAGTGTCTGGCTTTTCAGATGATGGAGAGGTCTAGGTTTGAGTCCTGGCTGGGTCTACAACGGTGTGTTTTTACCAAATGATTATTCACTCACCCTTAAAGCAAATGCGAAAACATATCCTCTTATTAATCTTCTCTTCTCTCTACCATAATCTAATTAAATGAGAATAGCCTGGACGTATGGAAGTACTTGGTAGGGAAAATAACCAAAATGTTTATCTAACATGGTAATCTTTTATAAACAAACTTGTAATATTATATCTGCATATACATACAATATTTTTCACAAAAACGGATTGAGTTTTCAGCTTTAATCCCAATACAACTAGGCCAGTTTTGTGAACACACCTGTACTAAAACGCCAAGTTTTAAAAAACTCGTTTCATATCAATTTTTAACTAAGTTAAATATATATTAGACGAACAAATTTAAATCAATGTGTTATCATTTTAATATTATTTTGAGTGGAATGTGATTTTGATTTAGCGCTTCTTTGAATAACCTACTGAGCAATTCAATAATAGCTCATGGTAGTTTTAGTCTCTACAACAAGAGCGCACTGGCTCTCTAGACACATAATAATTAGCACAATTAGTCTATGGAGCTCATGAATAGTTATTACTTGAGTTAAAGTTAGATCGCAAATACTTAATGGTAAATAGAATCTGTTCTCGACCTTGTTACAAAACTAAGGTTCAAAGGAGAGTACACAGCAAGATACATATCTATAGGAGTAGGATATATCAACAGTAAGCAAACACGTGCATTTGAGATAGATTTATTAAGGATAAAATAACTGTATATAGATGTTGATGTTTGTTTACATGTTTGCTTATATGTATATAGTTCTTGTTAGAGTAAAGTTGTAGGTTACCAAAAATTCACAAATGTGCTGATTTAGTCAATGGTCAGACTTGCCTCAGCATTGATTAAAATTTCTTCAAACAGAGGCCATTCGTGCATGGAGAAAAGATACTTTATTTTTTATTTGGGCTAGGGAGAAATAGAAAGAAAAGTATCAATGTGAGTCAATCTCAAAATAGTAAGAAGGAAATTTTACAGAAATTAATGCTGATTTATCAAATTATACATTTTTAAGTTTTTTCTCTGAATTATTTAGATGTTTTACTTGTACTAAAAAATAAACATGTTTTATTATAATAGATATTTACAATTTATTAAATCACTATCGGTTTATAATAAATTAGATAAGTTGTTTAATATAATTATGAGTCAAACTTATTTTTAATGAACAGGAACTTTTAATCAGTCAATCAGATTATTAGTTCAAAAAGGTTTATTTTATTTTTCTTGAAAATTTTTAACTACAACTTACTTTGATACCAGTTAGATATAATCATCATTAGGTTGTCGTCCCCCCTGCTTGATAATAAGAGACAATGAGGATATTTAGGTGTTCACGTACCTCCTAAATAGATGAGAATGTTTTATCCAATAGTTTGATCTTGGTTTGATAAGGCTGTGAGCCGTTATGTATGAGTATTGCTATCATGAGCGGGTTGGAAGTGTGAAGACTTGGTGAGTTACCGCGGTAAGCCAAGAGAGAAGGATAGTTCGGTCAACCAGTTATGAGGGATGGCTTGGCGAGTTACCACAGTGAGCCAGGTAGGAGATAGGCTGCATGGCTCAGAGAGTTATCGCGGTGAGCCAGGGAGGCAGTATAGCTCACTGAGTTACTGTGATGAGCCAGGGGGAAAGAATGGCTTGACGAATAAAACGTGGTAAACCCTCTACTCCGGATTACCTCCCCAATGGAGTAGTTGTACAGCGTAATGCGAGACCACAGATTCAATGTGTGATGGCTTGTCGCTCTCTTAATACAGACCTGTGGGGTGATTCGGGTGGATCCAGCTCTTGACCAAGGTGATTTGCCTCGTAGTTGAGATGATTTTAAAGGAGTTGTTAGTCCTGTGGCGTTGGTGTCAAGCCGAGCAATCACTAAGAGAAGGGCACCAAGGTCAGATACCAATTGGTCTAAGAGGATGAACAGCTGTCCGGTGCTCCCTTTCTAATTATTTGTGTGTTATGTGGAGTTTATTTCATTTATTACTTTCGCACGATCTTACAGGTAGAGTAAGTATTGTGATTGTCAAAAAAATCGAGCTCGAGATTTTGGTGAATGTTAACGTTTCATGAACCCCCGAATCCAAAAAAGTGGTTTTTTAATTTCCATCTTTCTGTATGACTAGAGCCTAAACTATTTTACCGATCAGGCTAAAACTGTCCTTTATTGTTCGAAAAGTTAATATATATATATATATATATATATATTAACTTTTCGAACAATAAAGGACAGTTTTAGCCTGATCGGTAAAATAGTTTAGGCTCTAGTCATACAGAAAGATGGAAATTCAAAAACCACTTTTTTGGATTCGGGGGTTCATGAAACGTTAACATTCACCAAAATCTCGAGCTCGATTTTTTTGACAATCACAATACTTAATCTACCTGTAAGATCGTGAGAAAGTAATAAATATATATATTTGCGTATAGCTTGAAAGTTATTGCTTTTATAAAAATATGTTTCAAATAAAAGATTTGTATTATGAATAGATCTACATATTGGCAATGATAAATAACTTTTCGAACAACAGTATTTCAGCAACCTAAAAAAGAATCTAACCCGAAAAGTTGATGGATATCGACGTTTCATAACCCACCGAATCATCAAAAGTTGTTTTTGCAATGCCGTCTGTTTGTGTATCTATTTAACCCTAAAATTAAGAGTAGATTAATAATAACGAAAAGAGAGAAAAAAAAATTGGTCGTCTCAAAATCGGTTCCAATGATTTAGATTAAAATTTATATCCAGGGATTGATTAAAATCACAAATAAAATGGCTATTTTAATTTTCCTATGAAAATGACTTTTAGGGTATCTTATACAATTTTGTGAGCTTTAGTTGTAAAGAGATACTACTTTATTTTTAACACAACAATTCTCCAATGCTATAGAGTAATTAAATATAAGTAATTCTCTCTAAAGGTTTATGTTATATTTCCTTAAACCTCCTAGGGAAAATGTTTGACAACACTGATCTATCTCCATACTATACCCAATAGTCAATATTTACATTTTTTTTGTCAAAATTTATAATTGAGGAATTTAGTAGCGATGACCTAAAGATGTGCAAAAGCTAATAAAATAGCGAAAATTTTAACCAGAGGTCAAATGTTAATATGAAGTGCTTACCCTTGTGGATCCAATATCGATCTTTTTTATTGGTCCAAACATACAAATGAGGACATTAATTAATTTCTTAAAAATAAAATTTAAAAAATTTAAAACCAGGACTCAATAAATGTTTTACACAAAGGTAGTGCCATTTATGCTTGGGTTTGCTAATGTATATTATTTTGTTTCACATATATTTCGAGTTTAGAGTAAATGTCTCCATTTTTAAACAATAGAGCGAGAAAGTCCGTGCGGAGTTCCGTACAATTATATATATATATATTGTTTCTCCTCTAGTTCCTAAATAAGGGTTAGTTGTTAAATTAAGTTTTAAGGTCCTAGTCAACCATTTATGGGTGATAGGGCAGGGTTTATTAAATTATTTTTCTTCCCTCCTCCCAAGAGATATTTAATTATCAGCCCGCCTGGGTGCCAAAGACTTACATGTTTTTTTTATTTGTTTTTCTATATAAGGCTAGTTTTCGAGAGCCCTTCGGGGCTGGTGTTCACTTTTATTGTATCTTTGTGTTTCTGGCTATGTGCATTAATATATTGATGATTTATTTAATAAAAATACCTTACAAACAAACAAACAAAGAAGGGAAGAGAGAGAGCGACGATTGACCTTGGGGTTACAAGAGCGCGAAACATATTCTGTTTTTGTATTGAAAATGGGGGATTATATTTCCTCCCCTCTCTCTACACTTGTGAAAGTGCTGATGTAAGTTATAGCTGGTTTCTTAAGGTTTTTAACATCCATTCCTATTCAATATTTATTTGGCTGGGGAGTTCTATCTTAGAAGAACGTGACAGGGTATCGGGTGTTCGCCTCCTCGTCTGGGGTAGCATTACACCATAAAACATCTAATACAATTAGTGCTGGAATCTTGTAATTGGGCCACGCTGTCCATGAAGCCAAGTGTAATTTTTGACTCAAATTGCAGGATCTGAGACTTTTAGTAAAGAATACATTTTTACTCTACTAACCATGGTTGACCGAATATCAGTGGATCTTTGAAGTCATGGACAACCAGACAGATCGTATGGTGCTATCAATGCCTACTTGACCATCAATGGAAATAGTACTCCCTTATTTGGTTAAGTAGAGTGTATTGATTAATAGAAGGAGTTGAGTATGGTTCAAGTTAGTAAAATAGTTGTCCTAAAAAAAATTAGAATAGGTGACGATGTTGAGAAGAGCTAAGACAGAACCCAAAATAAATTCTACCTGGATTTTTGGCAAAGGGGTGGAAGAGCGATTATTGATCGCTGAAATCATTATTGAGGATCTATGTTTCTTTAATGTTGTGGTGGTGGCGTGGCTACCCCGTGGTTTATTATTTACATGGTTGTCTCGTTCTGGCTCGTGGTGCCGTAAGACTAGGCAGTCTTGGTGGAAGTGGTAATCCGGACAGTACCAATCCAACACTTTGGTCATAGCTTTGGTAAACCTATCTGTAAACAGAGTCAATAATTTGGTATTGATAATACAGGGCTAACTAAATCATTATGGACAATTTGTAGTTTTAACCATAAATACACTTGTCACAATAGATAAATGTATTTAAACTATTTTGCTATCAATTAAAAGGTAGATAATGAAAGGGAAGTGGGGGTGCTTTTGAACATGCCTTGACCACGTCTCTTTTAAAGTTAATAAAATGAACACAGGTCCATATTTAATTTTGACAATTATTATTTAACCAAATAAATTCATCACAAATATCATTTTTACTTTCTCGCGCCCCTCGGGTGCCATAGCATGCCAAGTCAAAGAGATGGAAATAATGTAGACTTTATAGAGGACAGGGAGGGTGGAACACAAATGCTAAGATGAGGATGTTACTCAACACATATAAGAGTGTGCATTGTAAGGATTATTTCCATGTAATTTTATTTTATTGTGATATTATAAATGCTTCACTTCTTAATATCCTTCAATGTTATCCGAAAATTTACAATATCGAAGTAGGGTGGATAAGAAATTCGGTAATTTATATAAAGTGTTCCCACACTTGCGTGGGGAGAATGAGCAATCATGAGGAAAGACACTTCAGTTCACACGGCCATGATTGAACCGAATTTTGTAGCACAGGTCCCTAATAAAATTAAAATTAAAAACATAATTTTAAGTGTGTTCATTGCAGAAGTTTTGATGAAGGGCTTTGAATACGTAATGTTGTAAAAATTATGTATTATTATATAGTGTGTATAGCTAAAACTATAAAATAGCTAGTAATGTGTAGATATTATGAACACGCCTGACACAAAAGTTATTAATAAGGAAGACATAAATTATAAAGTTACCATGCTTTAATTTAAAACTTGTCTGTAAGCCTAACAAATTTGGTCAAAATCTATAGATATTTTCCATACAATTGGGAATTCCTGATTACGAAGGTTTCGGCTGATACTAGGAGGTGGAGAACGTACCTGATGTTTAAGTTGATCTCTCTCAATGGCTGGGTGCCCTATCTACCAAATATCAAATGTTAGTTGGAGTCAATGTGGAAATAAAGGATCGGATCCGTGGCTTAATTAGATCCATGAGCAGTGGGGTCACATAATAAGGTGACAACGTTGGAAGGAACATCTGATAAAGTTGCACCTTCTAGCAGATGAATTTCTCCACAGATTCATTGAAGGGCTGGGCTTGCCCATAGCGTTCCAACTGAACGGTGGTCAAAGTTGCTTGATTGGGGAATCATGAAGTGAGTTGGGTGTTGAATTGCTCCCAGGTGGTGACGAATTCTCCAAATTGGTCCCACTGGTAGGTGACTTCTGACCTAAGTTAATGGCGAACAGTTGTTATTCATTCCTTTATAGATGTGTGAGTGGCTTCCAACAAGTGAGCAAAGTCTCGGATGAAAACTGTAGGATCTTCATGACCCTACAATAAGATTCTGGTACTGATGCAGGATAACCAAATATTTGGTTGGCGGGTATTAGGGGTGAGAGAGGGGGCTGGTTATGGACGTTGGCAATGGATTTGGATGATTCGGCATGTAAAGCAATAGAAGGGGAGGCCTGGAAGGACACGTAATTCGTATTCCCATCCTAGGCATAGATACTATTGCATATATCGTTGATGGTGCTGTTGACCCGTTCCCTGGGGCAGTCAAGTGAAACAGAAGTTGGAGGTGGTGGCTGACCTTGGTACGAAGTTCAGGTGTTTTCCAGCCTTGTGTTTCCTACTGCATCTTCCCAAATAAGTAAGACATGTTGATAAAGCTTTTGATATGTACCACAGCTGATGTAATGGTGGCCGACTCCTCGGGTGAGTGAACTGATGGTGCACTTTTGGCTTAGTGTGAGAACTATCTTGAAAGGAGCTAATTTTAGCACCACTAGGTGTTTATTTATTGGAAGTAAACATTGCTGGGGTGTTGTCTTGAGGTGACCAGAAGAGCGTCTGTTCTTCCACTAGCGTTGTAGTCTGGCCCTATGCTGAGGCGTTAAAATATTGTGGTCCCTACTTGATAATAAGAGATGATGAGGATATAGGTGCTCACATACCTCCTTGCTAATTGAGCATGTTTTAGCCAATGAATAGATCGTGGTGTTATAAGGCTGTCAACCTTTATGTGATAGAATTTTTCGAGTGGGAGGTAAGCTAGATAGCATGGCGATGAGCTTGGAGAGTTGCCGCAATGAGTGGGAGGGAAATGGGATGGCTCAGCGAGCTACCACGGTAAGCCGGATATGAGGGATGTCGTGGTGAGCTACCATGGTGAACCAGGTGGGAAGGATGGCTTGGTGAGCTACCACGTTGATCCAGGTGGGAAGGATGGTTTGGCAAGCTACCACAGTGAACCAGAGAAGAGGGATGGATCGGAGAGTTATCGCGCTAATCCAGGCAGAAGAAATAGATTGACAAAGTTAACACACGTAAACACTTTACTCCGGTTTATTTACTCAATGTAGAAGCTATCCAGGGGAATGCTGGGCAACGAACGTCATGCGTGGTGACTTGATAATCTCTTTATACTCCTCTTTTGGCTGATTCGGAGGGACTCGGCTTATATCCAAGGTGACTCGAAAGGGGTTGTTGGGCGTGTGTCGTCGATATGAAGTCGAGCGACCACAAAAAGGTCACTGGGGTCAGAGACCTGAGGGTATGAACAAGGGAAGGAGGATAAAGATAGTGACGATTGACCTCGGGAGTACAAGAGTGCGATAAATATTCTGTTTCTGTAGATAAAAGGGGGGATAGCAAGTTCACCAATCTTGCGATTGGTTTGCGTTTAACTATTAAATTTTAACTATCTTAGGACACATTTTTCACATTTTTGTACCGTCTTCTGCCAACATAATTCGCTCTTTGATTCACATACTCAAGTCTCGGTTTCCCTCTTGAATTTCTCCCTTCTGTATCTTCAATTTTCGTAACACTATAATGTCTTAGTATACGTGCTACAATGTTAACTCTTTTCTGCTGTATATTTTTCAAATGTTTCCTTTCTTCATTTACTTTTCTTAGAACTTATGTATTTTGATACCATATTCATAAATTATATTTGTAACATTCTTGAGAATCACTACATTTCAAATGATTTTAATTTATTTAATTCAGTTGCACCAATGGTTAATGTGACAATTAAATACTAGGGTTGCAGTATTTATCTCATAATATATTTAAAGCGTGAATTTATTAATGTAAACAGTGATTCCTGGAGTTCTAGCTAAAGAATCACTTATATATATTTTTAAATGATATGTTTACACCGAGGGTTTATTCAAAAACTTCAAATTTCATAAATATTCAAAGAGGAGGCCACAGAGTCTTAAGGATTTAAAGGTCCTTATAATCAGTAGCAATTTGATGTTAATAAAGCGACTAGCTTAAACACCAAGTAAAACAACCAATAGAAAACCTCGAGGCAGTAAAGGATCATTAAAACAAATTATCATATTAATTTCAAAGAAAAATCTATAACATTTGAGAATCTTTAAAGATGAATAAAGGGCAGATTTCCAAGATTTCCCCACTAACTTAATAGCCATCTATTTTAGAAAAAGTTATTATATCATAAAACGTAGTATTTACTAAATATATACATATATTGCAATATTTTAAGTACCCCAAAAAGTATCTTTGTAAATTCCAACATTTTGTTTTATTTTGTTAGTTAAAACGTTGTAGGAAGGTTGAGGGTGTGTTAGAGCAAATGCACCTACATTAGTGTGAAGAAAGGACAAACAACCTGGATATTAATACTACGTGGAAATTTATTACCAAAGTGCATCCGACTGAAATCCAAGCTCAGACCACTCAAGTAACGATGACCACTTACAATGCGAGTCTTAGGCCAAGGAACGCTTGTTAATGAATATATAGCAGTGATTTCCTACCTCGGGGTCACGGAATGTTTCGAATGGAGTCGCAATGCTTATGTAAATTTTAGCTTCATATATAATCCTTTATAATTATTTAAAAAAAACTAAAAATTACAATAAAAATTGAAGTGGTTAAAATGTTAGCATAGCTGTTTAAGATACTGCTCAAAGTCCTCTTTTGTTATCTAACTCTAGTATTAAGTTTGCTATGGCAGCCACGTGTTTGTCTGAGTAGTAATACAAGAGCTCACTTTGTTCACATCCAAAAATATACCCATTGATCTCATAGATTAGCGTCTGTTAACTGTCGATAATGTTCTTATAAATAATTTAAATTAATTAGGGCATAAAATATCCAAAGGTGGTCACACAAGCTAAACATGACATTCATGTAGTTAGCTTGTTGATGATGGGGAGGTTGGGAGGTCGGTATTTGAGTTCCTGCCACATATACCAAGGGTGAATGTTCCTAAATAGATTACCAATCTCATTAAAGAAAATGTGGATAGACTTTTTAAAATCCTTCCCAAGTAGTGTAATTAATTGGGGATAGTAATATGTGGTGGCAAAAATAATTTTTAAAACTAGGATTTGAAAGATTAGAATGTATCAAGGGATCGTGAAGCTTCCAGAGACCCAAATTAGGGTCAAATCCTGCAAAATCGGGAACATCTGGACTAGCGGCAAGTCAAGGACGCAAACAAACGGCCGGAAAAGGCGCTAATGAGGCAGAAAGCCAAAGGAAGGAAATGGCCCAAGGCTTTCAGCTTACCAAGCATTTCAGACGAGAATAGCTGTCATAAAAACTATGTATATTCATTGCACAACATATAATTTGATTCTAGTTTTGAATGACTCACAAATTGGTGGTCCCATGGTGTAAGGTGTCAATCTTACCCTAGACTGGTTCGTCGTTGACAGGGAGTTTGGTTTATTAATCCCGGCTTATACGCAATGGTTTACCCAATATTCCTTCCTTAAAATGAAGATACACTACCCTTGTATTTTACCTCCCTCATCCATACCCAATTAGTAAAAATAGGTGGGTAGTTAGAATGGATAGTAGGACATGGAGTGCGCCCCCTCCCTCCCAAAAAAGTTCTACACTAACATATTTTTCAGATTTATTCTGTTTTCTACTTTCTTACGTTTTATTTTTTGGCATTAGTCTAGACAAAGAGGAGTTAATTTAGAAATCTAGACTGAGTTCAAGGAATTGAACTCACGTCACGATTACCCTCCTCACCCCCATGACATAAAAAATATAGAATACAAAAACGCTAAAGTTTAGACGTATAGTTGAAGATTCCTTGAAATATATTAAAAGCTGATTTGGAATATATTAGAAAACGAATTTCCTTTTAAGCTCATATTGTAAAATAATAATAGTAATAATATTAGTAAATTGGAATGATAGTAAATCCGTTTGTTTCTTAGACAGTTTTGAAAATTTCGAGATCTTTTATTCATGCGTGTGTATGTGTGTATATGTGTATGTATGTATGTAAGTATATGTGTATATGTGTATGTATGTATGTATGTAAGTATGTATGTATGTATGTATGTATGTATGTATGTATGTATGTATGTATGTGTGTATGTATGTATGATGTATGTATGTATGTATGCATGTATGTATGTATGTATGTATGTAAGTATGTATGTATGTATGTATGTATGTATGTATGTATGTATGCATGCATGTATGTATGTATGTAAGTATGTATGTATGTATGTATGTATGTATGTATGCATTCATGTATGTATGTATGTATGTATGTATGTATGTATGAATGTATGTATGTGTGCATGCATGCACGTATGCATGTATGTATGTATGTATGTATGTATGCAAGTATGTATGTATGTATGTATGTATGTATGTATGTATGTATGTATGTATGCATGCATCTATGCATGTGTGTATGTATGTATGTATGTATGTATGTATGTATGTATGTATGCATGTATGTATGTATGCATGTATGTATTTATGTGAGTATGTATGTATGCATGTATGTATGTATGCATGCATGTATGTATGTATGCATGCATGTATATATGTATGCATGTATGTATGTATGTATGTATGAATGCATGTATGTATGTATGCATGTATGTATTTATGTGAGTATGTATGTATGCATGTATTATTTATGCATGTATGTATGCATGTATTATTTATGCATGTATGTATGTATGTATGTATGTATGTATGTATACTTGCATGCATGAATGTATGTATGTATGTATGTATGTATGTATGTATGTATGTATGTATGTATGTATGTATGTATGTATGTATGTATGTATAACTTGCATGCATGAATGTATGTATGTATGTAAGTATGTATGTATGCATGTATGTATGTGAGTATGTATGCCTGTATGCCTGTATGCATGTATGCATGTATGCATGCATGTATGTATGTATGTATGTATGTATGTATACTTGCATGCATGTATGTATGTATGTATATATGTATGTATGTATACTTGCATGCATGAATGTATGTATGTATGTATGTATGTATGTATGTATATATGTATGTATGCACGTATGCATGTATGTATGTATGTATGTATATATGTATATATGTATGTATGTATGTATGTATGTATGTATGTATGTATGTATGTATGTATGTATAACTTGCATGCATGAATGTATGTATGTATGTAGGTATGTATGTATGTATGTATTTATGTATGTATGCATGTATGAATGTATGTATGTATGTATGCATGCATGTATGCATGTATGTATGTATGTATGTATGTATGCACGTATGTATGTGAGTATGTATGTATGTATGCCTGTATGCATGTATGTATGTATGCATTTATGTATGCATGTATGTATGTATGTATGTATGTATGTATATATGTATGTATGTATGTATGCATGTATGTATGTATATATGTATGTATGCATGAATGTATTTATGTATGTATGTATGTATGTGTGTGTGTGTTTGTGTGGATTAAAATATAATTATATAAAGTTACTACGAAACACAAAATATATTGATGATTTAATTTAAGGGGAAAAGGATGAGGAGATCTTAGAGAGAACTCACCAACATTATTATGGATAAGATTGATGGTCAAAAGTATAAATTATATTTGTAAACCTTTTAGTAAACCCAACCAGGAATCAAACCTGAAGTCCAATACCAGTGATAAACAAGGTAAATAAGAATATTAGTATCAATAATACGACCTACAATTTTTCATTCCGTCTCAATTGCGCTTGATTCATAAGAACTTAAAAAAATTATATATATATAATATCCTCTCATATCCTAAATATGTCCAATATGTCCATAGAATAAGATAAATTACCACGTTTAGCTTTTGAAAAGCACGAACCGTAACGACACGTACGGATTGTATAAAAGAGAGAAAGGAGAGATTGAAATAGGAGTAATGAGGAAGAGAGAAGGGAAAAGCTAACGGAGGTATGGATAAAGTGTTCGGTGAGATATTTTTTTCTCTTCTGTTTCTGGCCCAAGGTAAAAAAAAACGGGTGGTGGGAAGGGTTTTGATTTCACAGAATGATATATGCCCCAGATGTGAGGGAAATGTGGCGGGTTGTTCTTGCGACAGAGGTCAGAAGTATTTAGAACCCACAACCCTTTCTTCCACCCACTCCTCACCCCAACTCTACCTCCCTCAACACACTGCACTGATATCTAATAATTCACCTTCCATGAGGCTATGAATGTTATGTTCCATGCACTCCATCATATACATGTTTTCATGATTTTGGAGATAAAATAGAAATTTAAGATCTAGTCTACTGCACACATTTTATAACAATTTTTGTATTTTTGTAATATAAAATAAAGGACCCACACAGATTTTAACTTTGTGATTTCATATTGTTAGGGTAACATTTTAAGGGAACAATATGCCAATATATCAAATTAAAATTAATTGAAACGTTTATAAATAAGAGCTTTCTCCTTTTAAACAAATCTTGAGTATAATTGGATGCCATATTGTTATATTCAAGTATTTCTGACCAAATTTGAGGCGAATATAAAGGTAACGCCACTTGGAAAATTTTTATTTATGTCATTGCTTACGTCACCCAGTACACAATAATTATATTTTAATAAGAAAAGAGCCAAAAAAAACTTTTTTTAGTAAGTAAAGTAATGCCGTTAATTAGACATCGGTGCCGTATTTAAGGGTTTATTTATAATTTAAATTTCCAAAATTAGCCCTGATTTTTGACAACTTAGTTTGTCTTCCATATAGCTTTGTGCATGAAAGCACTGTCTTGTGTTCTGAGTGACGTCACAAGCTAATACAGTCAAAAGTATTTCTCCATTAGGTGTTACCTTCTACTCTCTTTACAATGTTCTGACCCTACTTTTATATATGAGTCAAGCCTTATCAATATTATAAGAGACTTCTCAATCAAATTAAAATTATATTTACATCTAGGTTTTATGTTTTTGCGTTAAAAATTATCATTTATGCTCGACAAAATATACAAACATGCATTGGCGTAGCTATAGTTTGTGCCACCCGAGGTGGTCCCTGAGTTTGTCGCCCTCTCAATACAATCCATACTTCGACAAAAAGGCAAAACGATGAATAGAAAAAAAAGATACCGTTTATTTCTAAAATGAACAATTTATTATTATTATTATTATTACTATTATTATTATCACCGCGTCTTACTATCCGTTTGGGTTATACGCACTTACACTAATATGTAATGGTAGGGTGATTGTGAGATGAAATGAAGGACCTACAGTTTAACGTGGAATCCAAACCACGGTGGAAGTCTGGCATTCCCCACATTCACAAGATGTCTTGTCAGAGGTGAATGAAGGGTTTGGTTATCAGATATACCTTTGCCGTGACCGAAGATTGAACCCCGCCGCCAGCACAGAAGTCTGACACCTTACCCCTAGACCACCAAGTCACCTAATGAACAATTTAATTTCAAGATTCTACAATGTTATTTTTCTTACTTTTCTGTTAGAATATTGTCGATGATATTATTGAAGTCTATTTTGTCTGTTAGATGCTGTTCTATAGAAAGTATGGCTAGATTTACTAACCGTAAGGTACTCATTGTATATCTTAAGTAGTTCCCGATCAATTTTATTATAGAAAAACTCAGTTTACAGGCAGCAACACTAACAAAAGCTATGAGGGAATGTCGTATAAGTATTACAATATTTGGAACTGAGTTCCCAAAACTGTATTTTTGAATAAATTCTGAAAGTTAAGGGGATCTTCCTTCCACGTCTCTGTTTCGTCTTGCGCAGCAGCAGAAACAAAACTAAAACTCTGAAATATTTTTCTCTCAACGAGGAACTCTTCCTTATAAATGTAATCGTACTGGTAGTCATTATTTAGTTGACACTCGTATTTGTCATTCAAAAGAATCGACGGAGTGAGAAAGCCATATTTCTCAGTAAGAACACGAAGCTGTTGAAATCTGATAATAATTTATTGGATCACTCTGTCCAGTGAAGAAACCTTTTTTATTCTCAACCCAGTTCAGTTTCGTTTATCAATTCAACATCTAGTGATTCTTCATCAGAAATCAGTTTTTTATTTCTACATCCACTTTGGCGCTCCACGACTATAACAAGATCTTCACAAATTTATTTGGCATTGGCTATTGATTTATTAACTAGTTCGTCCCTATTTTTAGTTTAAAATACTTTCAAAACCTTGAGTTCTATATCAAATTGTTTTACACTAACCTCTTTTGTTTGAAGGTAGGCCTATGTGAAGTTAATTCATAGAAGTACGGATTCCCACAGGCCAAGAAAGCACATAAAAGGAAACGTTGAACCAAGCAGCACGCCAGCATCTGACCTGGTGGTTTCTTTTTCACAAGTTAACTGTTATAGTGCACTTAATATTTTCAAATATATATTACAATACTCACAGCTTCTCCCCTTGCACTCCATTGAGTTTCTACTACGTGCTTGACACTTTGACAAGTGACTAAAGTCAGAATATCCCAGGGGGCCAAGGAAGAAAAAAACGTGAACTAACTATCCCTCCAGTTAAAAAAAAGTAACAGAATTTGCATCAACCGAAGCAGCGTAAATACTCGCCAAATAAAGAGTGTGATTTTTACTTGTTGACAAATTCTGCTTTTCTATTGAACTCCTTGATACGTCTCTGAACGGCACTATGTTGACCAACTATCAAATAAGCATTATCATAAGCTTTTACTCTACAATTTTGAATATCAATTCCGCCGTTTCCTAATTTTTGCACAATCGTAGTAGAAATATTTTCAGCCGTTTATTTTGTCTTTTGATTCACTGAAATCAATAAATTATTCTACTACCTTCACTTTATTTTCATCGATCATAGCGTAGTGCAAAACTTGGCTTGTTTAATCCCCAAGTAAAATATCAGGAGTGCTGTCAAATATCATAGAAAAGTACTTTGCATCTTTTACAATCTCGATAAATTTGCTTCTTACTTTTTCGCCCAAAAGTTCTATAAACGCGTTCTGATTAGTAGGTAAAATATATGATTTAGCAAACTTTTACCCAATCTTCATTTTTAGACCATGTTCACGAAAGTCGGGATCGTATTTCATCAACAAAGGAACTAATTCTAAAAAAATCCCCTATTTACCGTATTCAGCATAAGTCTCATTATAAATTCATTCTCGATGATCCGTAAGGCTAAATTCTGTTTAGATAGGAATATAATCATATTCAACAATCTTGTAAGTATTTCCCTCCACTTCTTCACTTCATTTTTAACCTATTTTTGTTCCTTTTTATCAATTGTTTCTCCATGTCAGATTTTAATTACCAACTCCTTCCATTGTTTGAAAGCCCGAACATAGTCTACGCATGGTTCATGCTTAAATATTTTAGGATGAAGTTTCCAACTCATGTTGAGATATTATGTATAAATTTAAGAAATCAAAGTTGAGTTTTATTGTTTTACTTATAAGAATTTGAATAAAGGGAAATTTGAGTGTTTTGTTATGTATTTACATTTTATTTCTTCTAATAGTATATAATATAAATAAATATTACAATCGCTCCTGACGTCCTGTACTACCCCGGCAGAATAAATAAAAACTTTTCTTTTCGTTGCAGTAGACCAAAAGTGCCGCCCTCTGAAAAGTTCCATCTGGGGCGTACCACCCCCACTGGCCCCCTTAGCTACGCTACTGCAAACCTGACTTTTTAAACAATTAAAATTAATAACGTGTTGCCAAATAAAGTTATTTCTATTCAAATCACACTATTTTCTTGTAAAAGTGGCTGTGGAAACATTGATAATGTGGTATAAGGCGTTAGGTTCGCAAGTGACTTTATTCATATTTACTGGTAGCAATGAGATAACAGTTTCAATCTCGATAGGAAACAGTGTTAGAATAGGGTGGGGTTTGATTTTTTACACATGCTTCATAACAGTTTTATCCCCCCCTTTAAACAATACATATCCAGGCCTACTCCCTCTAACTACCCCATCACTGTCTGATGTCTATTGATTAAATAGTCCGCATGTTAAAAAGTATGAGCTCTAAAAGTGTATTAACTTCATAGAATCCGCCCTGATTGGCACAAATTCTAAGCTTCAGCGTTTGAATACCTTTTTAGAACTATAAGTGTGCTTTATATTAGATTGTTTCCCACTGTCCCTTCACACAAATACGGATACAATTGCTGTACATTTCACCTTTCTCGTGCATAGTCCATATGTATAAATATGTGGATAGCCTGGAGAGGTAGTTAGACGTGGTACTCTTAGAATTGACAGCTTAATCGTGATTTGGATGAACCAAGTAGATGGTAACGCAACACTTTGCAATCAAATATGGTGAGAGGACCAACTCGGTCGTTGAGTGCATATGTTAAACCCCTTTTGTGAAACTGCCCTGTTCATGAATCAGGCTAATTTCTGCCCATTCTGGGAATGATCCTCTCCTCCCGACCATTTCACAATCTGGGGGGAAAAAACCCACGGTCACGATTTTTGCAACGCTTGTGCTGGCTATTTCCATGAAATGAGCGACTCCGTTCATTGTCCATTTCATGAACTGGATGAGTTTTTACCCGGTCCTTGAAATGGACCAGTGAATAACGTGTTTAATCTGGACTCTTTTTTTTACAATGACACAAAGACGAACGTTCTTTAAATACACAGGGGACGACAAGAACTTTTGTATTCTGCCGCGTGTCATTTAAGACGTCGTGATCTGAAAAGTGTGTTGCTGTAATCTAGAGAACGCCACGTCAAAAATGACACAAGACGATCCAAGATATATTAGTGGTGGCCTCGGCATATGGGAACAGCTCGCTTATTGGTTGAATTTGATTACGTGACCACGCTCCCTCACTCTCTGATTGGGTAGTGGTATTCCCCCTACTATTCCCCACCCTCCTTATGACCCCCTCCCCTTCCTCCTGACCCCCTTTCCAGTGTTCCAAAATTGCTTATTCTTGTCTTATTTGTTTTTTACTTGTGTTCATTGCTTTTTTATGTGTAATAAATGGTTATTTTTAAATGCTCATATCTTTTTTATTTTTTATAATTGGTTTTTATGTCTAGTTAGGATTTGGAAGATCCGTTGGAGTTTTTTTTATTGTTGTGGGGAGTTTATTGTCGTAGGATTGGGATGGGCGTTGGAGTTTATTTTTATTTATTGGTTTGCAGTCCACGGCACTGGGCGTTCCTCCCTCTTCATTGGAGGGAACATGGAGCACGAAGATCTCTTAACAGCAGCGTAGTGAAGAGTGTGAGAATTTTTTTCTGGCCATAAGGCCCCTTTCACTTTTCCCTCACTTCCCCCCGCCCCCTCCCTACATTGCCTCGAACCAACTAAGTTACACTGGCTGATCCCCCTCACAAGACTATGTTGGAAATTTTGAAAGAGGGTTGCAAAGACCTTGTTGAAGAGTCATGAACCCCCAAGGCCACTTGTTGCATCAGTCATGGCCTTCTGAAGGTCGCTGGTTCAGATGAAATCCCCCCTGACCTAAGACCACTTGGCTCATCGGTCGTGGCCTTCTGAAGACCGTAGGCTTAGATGTGATTTCTAAAAGCCCACTCTGGAATCATTGATTCGATTTTCCCCTGTCAGGAGCCTAACATATAGATGGCGTGCACACTAAAATTTGAACCTTGATATCTTTAGAACAGCTAATGTCTGTTAGAACGGCCGTACTTTCTGGTAATTCCCCCCACGATTTTACCGGTTGATTAGGTAGAATGTGTACCCGCATTTGCTTCAAACATCAAACATTCTATCACCGAACAACTAGTGACGCCTTATACCATGCAACCATCGATTCAAGTATAAAATGCATTATCAGGGTACCCTTGTCATCGAAAGGGAACTCAGAGCACGAAGCTCTCCTGATGACAGCGTAGCGAAGTGTATGAGAGATGGTTCCTGGTCATAAGACCCCTTTCACTTCCCCTCACTACCCCTGCCTTAATTCTTTCTTGTGTCAATATTAGACAGGTAGAACGATGGGAAGCTGTGTGTGGGTGTGTATTGTAAGTGGAAATTATAAGATTTAGTAAATATTCAGGGTAAGCTAACCAAACTTATGGCATAGTATTCAATTTAAAAATAAATACTATATATTCCTTCATCAGCGTCAAGAGTATTTAGGGAGGTTTTTCTAATAGACTTTCCATTCTCCCTCCTTGCAAAATGTGGGTTCCTTTACACTAATTTTGTCTTGCTGTTCAAGTGGCTAATTGGTTTTGTGTGCATGTTATTTAATATATAAATGAAAATAGTTTCGTACATTTAACGATGATTAAAATTGTATTTGATATATACTATGAATTTTTGTAAGAGTTATATATTATTTCAACATAATATAATATTGCACATTAAATTTTGTTGTTGTTTAAGTGGCTTATTTGTTTTGTGTAAACACTATTCACTATTATGTCAACACAATATAGTTTAGAGCATTAAATTATATTTAAAATTGTATTTAATATTACTTCTGAATTTTTGTAAAAGTTATATATTATTGCATCAAAATATAGTTCCTGACAATAGTTTCTTTGTTGCTTAAGTGGATAATTTACTTTGCGTAAATTTTATTTATTATATCAACAAAATATAGTTTACAGCATTAAATAATATTTAAAATTGTATTTAATAAAACGTTTTTTTCTAAAATAATTTACCTCGGTGACGTAGTTGACTGACGCGCTTGAACCGTGTAGAGACAAGTGGTCGAGGACGGGATAATTCAAGGTTCGAATCTCGTTCGGGTAAGTTACAGGTGTTTTTCTCTCTCCTCTACGCAAATGCTAGTTCACTTCCTCTAAATTCAAACTTCTCAATTATAAATCCGTTAGCGTAATTAGTACTCACATGTCTAGTGTCTACACACCTACATTCAGACAGTAGATATCAAACAAAACAAATGTTAGTAGGCTTATGTCGGTAGGACGGCACCACCAGCCCTTGCTCGATACTAGTTTCGAGCTTGTTTCGCTAAAGTTGAAATTTTTAAAAACGTGTTAATAATGATAAATATTACAGCGTACTCTTATTTTTGATATTCAAAATTAAACTTATATATTATGTGTTCGTTAATTATTGCAGTCCGGAAAATAATTATTTAATATACAACCAAATCTATAAAGGTATAAAAGCATCACTAGATACCTACGTTTTAGCTAAATAATTGGTGAAGGGAGGGGCTCTGGGTTCAAATCCTTGTAGTGCTTATGTACTGAGGTCAGTTTCCTCACTCATCCTCCATGGGTTGTGTTCAAGACGGGTAGTAAGACGTGGCAGCTTTAATTCTTTCTTGTGTTAAATATTAGACATGTAGAACGATGGGAAGCTTTATGTGTGTATTGTAAATAGACATTGAAGGTTTTAATAAATATTCAGGATAAGCATAACATATCCACACCATATTGTTCTCACGGGTTTGGCTGCTACAGGCCATGAAGCACCCGGAAAAAGATATCGGGTTCGGAATATATGTTGGGTACACAATCTAAATTTCAAGCTCATCTCGTTATAATGGGAAAGGTCGGGAGGGCGAATCTTTCTCGGGGGAGCTAGGGATGATTTTCTACTCTACCTTACTCCACGTAAACGCTAGAACATTTCTACCTCACTCCTCCTGTCCGTGATGGATACCTACATCCGCAAATGTCAACGGACGATACCAAACAACAGATTTTGTAGACTTCTGGGATGGGGGATAGTGGCCTCTAACTGAGGGTTATAAACCACCGTAATGATTCCAAGGCCCCTGATTGTACATAATCAGAGCTGTGTTAATGCTCTCTAATTGCGAAAAAAACCATTACCAACAGAGGGTTGCGACAATGTGATGACGACACCGGGAAAACCCACTTCCACATAGAGGGTGGGGGAGGGATTGTGACACATACTTCTAAGGAGCGGGTAGTGAGGTGAAGGAAAGGGGCCCTACGGTCGGGAAACATCTCTCACACTCTTCGCTACGCTGCCGTCAGGAGAATTTCATGTTCCATGTTCCCTCCGATAACGAGGGTGCCACAACAATGCATTTTATACTAGCATGATGGTTGCATGGTATGAGGCGTCACGAGATGGTCGGATGACATTAAAAAAAATTCCAATTTAATTTGGCCTGGCATCCTACAATTTTAAATCCAGGCCTTTTTTACACAATATCAGAACAAAAATCTTCCACTATACACATTATCCAATTTATTTGATTTCTAAACAGGTTTTGGCTCCTATAGCACCTACCCCTTCGTACTGCCCTCCCGTACCTATCCCATCCTATTCTAATCTTATCCTAATCTTACAACTAGCTTACCTAAATAACTGCTAATCTTTCGGTGACAGTGTGATCGATGTTTGAAATAATGCGGCTACACATTTAACTTGGTCAGCCAGCAAAAAAGTGGAGAGAGTGTGCAGGATGTACGGCCGTTATAACATACATTACTTGTGCCAAATACATCTATGTTCGAATCCTGGTGTGTAGGCTGTCTAAATTTCAGGCTGCTGGTGGAGGATAATAAAATAATTGGTCTCAGATTGGGCATTTGGAAATCATATCTGAACCTGTGGTCTTCAGAAGGCCACGACTGATACGCCAAGTGGCCTTGGGGCTGGAGGAGGGAAAGCAAATCTGAACCAGTGACCTTCAGAAGGCCACGACCGATGCACCAATAGGTCTTGGGGGTTCAAGAATCTTCAACAATGGCGTTGACAACTTCTTTCAAAATTTATAACAAGTTACTGTTGTTACGAAATCTGACGACCCATACTTAAGAGGGGTATGACGAAGTGAGTGGAGGGGTGAAGTGAAAGGGAGTCCAACAGAGTCTTGTGAGAGGGATCAGTCAGTGTAACTTAGTTGGTTCGTGGTGATGTAAGGAGGGCGGGGGTAGTGAATGAAAAGTGAAAGAGGCCTTACGGCTGGAATCCATATCTCTCACTCTTCGCTACACTGCCATTAGGAAAGCTTCGTGCTTCGTGTTCCCTCCGATGATGAGGGAGGAACGCCCGATACCGTGGACTGCACACCAATAAAATAAAAATAAACCAACGCCTGTCCCAATCCTATGACAATAAACTCCCCACACCAATAAAAATCTCCAATGGCTCGTCCAAATCCTAATCATACATTAAAAAGAATGAGCACACATAATAAAGCAATGAGTATACATAAATAATCATTGAACACATAAAAAAGCAATGACCACAAATAAAAAACAAATGAGACAAGAAAAAATGTTTGGAACACTGGAAAGGGGTTCAGGAGGAGGGGGAGTTGGTCAAAAGTAGGGGAGGGGGACGATAAGGGGGAAATCCATTAGCCAGTCAGATAGCCAGTCAGAGAGTAAGGGGGCGTTGTCACGGGATCAAATTCAACCAATCAGTGAGCTGTTCCCATACGCCGGGGCCACTATTTAAATTATTTTCAATAGGGCACTTTATACAAGCGTCAGCTTTTGTTATGTCATTTTGGCTTGACTACACGCCCACCAACCTCTAAGCCACGTGTGACGGAACCTTAGTATATCTCAGTACCAGAATCAGTATATTTCTGTGGCAGGTACCGCATTTCTTATTTGTGGTTGGCAGTTATGTAGTCATATATTTAGCAGTGCCGGAACGCAAGGTCGTAGGAATTTGAATGGGGCCCAATCTTCGTAGGCGAAAAAATTTCACAAACTTAAATACCTCTGGAAGCTATTTGGAGCATTTTTTAATGGTAACTAAGGCATAAAATTAATAAACGCACTTCCCTTAAAATTCCACAAATTATCATTGAGAACAGTAAATTTCATTAGAATGTATTGATTTAAAGTATGAAAAAAGTTTTAACATAATAATATTTATCGCCACGTCTTACTACCCGTTCGGGTTATACGTATAAGTACTAATTACGCTAATGGATTAAGAATTGGGAAGGTTGAATTAGAGGAAGTGAACCCGCATTTTCGTGGAGAGAGAGTAGAAAACTAATTAGGAAAAACAACACCCAGTTCACCCGACCGAGATTCGAACCTCGATCTCCCCGTCCTCACCAGTCGAGCTCAACACGACTAGCACGTTAGATAACTACGCCACCGAGGCAGGTAGTTTTTAACATAATTTTGATATGAAATCAATTAGTTAACTTGGTATTGCATTGTATAAAACTTTACTAAAAACTTTTTTACATATATTTTTCCACGAAAAGCAGTGCCGGTATGGCGTTCCCCCACGTTCCCGCTCCACTATACCCCTGGTGATTGTGTATATATTGTCTACCAGTTTATTTGTTCCTAAAATGGTAACACTACGAGGAAGCTAACGCACTGATCCACCACAAGTGGTAGATTAGAAGGGACCGGTAACACTGGGCTATATTTTTATAATTTTCTTTCATCCTTCTCATGATGTACGGCATATGTTGCTTGTATAGAAACAAACGTCCAGTGGGCTTATCCCGGAGATGTTGCGAGTTTATCTTACTACGGTGAATCTCGCCATGTTTAACTCGAACTCGTAATTTAATATCCGTAAAGTAGCCATTCCTGAGTTAATAATCTCGCAATTCGTGTTGAGTCTTCTAATTTCGTATTAAGCGAAAAATTCCGAACTTCCGGTGTCAAAAATTGTGATTTGAGATTTACTTTATAGCTGTGTGAACGCACCCTTCAGCCATTTAAACAATCGAATAACAAAAATGTTGTCTTCGACATCTTCGTTTTATCTCGGTTTTATTTTTTGTTGGTTAAGGTTAGCTCGATAAAGTCTAAATAAAATTGGATTGGAAGAGAATAAGCAAAGAGCAAAAGCAGATTACACTTTATGTATGTTTCTTTGTTTCGCTAAATGATTAAATAAAAAGCTATTACTAGTATAACTTATTACATCATGTATGATATAACTTAATAACTTTAATAGGTACATAAAAAGCCAAAATTAAATACAATCGTACTGCATGTGGGTGGAATGCCTTTCTATTTGAATGAAACCGTTTATTAAGCCTGAACAAATTAATAAATTTCTTTTCACTCAGCTCAAAAGCGTCTTCGCGTTCACGAAATATACGTGGCATTCTATTAAATTCATTTTCAAATTCTTCAAGTTCTCTTATTATCAAATAGTAAGGCTATGTTTACGCCATTTTACATTTTGTCCAACAACAAATATATTCGAACTATCTGTTGCGATATTGACGATTCCGAGAGGTAGAACCGCAGTGAGATCTATCCGAATGAAACAATCTCAATCCGTAACGAAATTTTTTTCAAGAATAGCTAAATAGAAAAAGTTTCGAGATTGTGTCACGTGAACGACCAATCTCGCAATGGAATCAACTCGAAACATCTCGGGGATAGGCCCACAGGACACGCTTCGCGCTTGTCTCGCAACAAGAAAAACCTGTTTAGAAGGACCTAAGTTAACTTTTAATCGTTCTAGAATGGAAGGCTAGGTAAAGTTAGGTAGGATTAGTTTAATATATTATCTTAAAAGGAATATTAGTTATGCGTGTAGTAGATTGAGCAAGGAAACCAATTCACGAAATGAGCAGAAATTTGCCCAAGTCATGAAATAAGCGGATTCTCTATTGGGGTGTAACATATAATATAGGCTACCCAAAGAACACGCTATCAAATGGATATAATCTATACGGTTAGTTGAGATTCAAACCAACTTTAATGGCCAAATTGTCTAGGGCACCATTATCGTGTTATTCTAGACTGTTGATGACATGGAGAATTGAGTTAGAATTCCGGTCAGTTGTACTGAGGGTGGTTATCTAAAAATATATTGTTTTTCACTCTACATCCATGCAAATACGGTTACAATTCCTATAGAGTCAACCTTCCTGATTCTTAAATCATTAGAGTAATCAGTACATATGTGTACCAGGCCGTAGTCCAGGGTGGGGGTTTGGGGGTTCAAAGGCCCCCCCAAAATCTTATGAACAAAATATATATGACTTCATCTATGGTTCAAATATTAACAAAATTAGGGTACAAATACAAATTAGTGGGGTGTGTAACCACAAAATGCACTTTAGAGAGCTTTTAGAGGTGTTTAATATCTATAATGTTCCCTTGCCTTCAGCCATTAGTGGCTTATGTTACCATAAAAAGCACTTCAGAGAGCTTCTAGAGGTGTTTAATTTTTTTTGCATTTTTTCTTACCTTCAGCAGTTATTGTGTTATGTTGCCGTTAAAAAAAATTCAGAGAGCTTCTAGAACTGTTTACAATTTATAATTTTTTCTATACTCCAGCATTTTGGGAATGTGACCACAGAACACTGAAATTATTGGCTGGCCACGGCCTTGTATGCGTATAATCTAAACAAGTAGTAAAACGTGGCGCTAAAAAAAAAGTTGATATTCACGAATCAGTTCCATATCACACCGCTATAAAGCGCTAGTACAGCGATGTGACTATTTTAGAGGGGGTCACGACATTTTATTTCTACTCATAGCTTCCTTCAAGGTCGACTTTTGGCTGGGAAGGGGGAGAAATAGAAAAGTATACACTTAATAGACAGTCATGGAAACATATTTGGGTTGGATAACACTAGCGATTCTGATGGGCATACATTCGTATAGATTTTAATAAATACACAAGTTTCGTCCGTTAGGCTGACGACTTCTGGATATATATTAATTCGACTCGGCTCATCAATCGTTATAGTTTGTTATGGTGAATTTCTATTATTATATTATTTATGATCTTGTTCATAACCCCCAGTGAGACACAGGTCCCTATACAAGCAAAGGAAACTCTTAACATTTACCTTCATTTTGTTCTGACCCTTGGAGCAGCATTGTTAACAAGGACATGAAAGAAGCAAAAATAAAAAAATAAAAATTGCAAACTATGTGTTTGATATATTTTTCTACCTTTTATTAAAAAAAAGTTATTAAATGTAGTATTCGTTTACAAACTCTTTTTCTGTTCTACGTTACACCACAAAGGAAAAAATATATAAATATTTATTTATAAAAAAACAAACAATGAGAAAAAAAACTAAAGCCTGGGAGTTTTATATTTAAAAAAATGCATCATTAGGAACACAGTCAAAATGTACAACTCGTTTAGTCTCATTACCCGATGATGGGTAGATCAGGGTTAGAATTTCACCCTAGTGTACTGAAAGGGTTTTTCATGAAAAGGTTTCCCACTCTCTCTCCTCGCAAATAATACCTTCTAAATTCTTCATTCCTTATCAATTAGTGTGGTTAACTTGGACAGGTAGCGATGGGAAAGGTTATATATTTGCACATAATAAGCTGACAATTATTTTATATTATAGATACATACCCACTTTTTTTTTGTTAAATGAGAGCTAAACAAAAACGCCTTTCTAGGGGACTTATCATATAAGTGGGTAGAAAAAGTTTTCTTTGAAATATTACCCTATAAATTGAGGACTTTCATCAAGAGCTTAGTAATCAAACATTCGTTTTTTTATCTCTCAGTCATCTGTGTGCTTTAAATTATTTTCAATTTCCAAATCAGAAGCTATGTCTTTCACTTTAATATTTGCAGAAATAAAATCTGCACTTTATTATTCCCTTACAAAAGTGATGAGATTAGTCAAAAGTTGGTTGCATTCAGGCTTTCAATAGTTCTTTATTGCATTATCCTGCTCATTATATTTACTTGAAAAAGAAGACTGTAACATATGACAAGATTAAAAACGAAAGTCAAATCTTCTAAGTAGTTAGAAAGTTATTTGACCTCCAATGACAGTTTGGATCACTGCTGTTTTATTATACACTCACAAAAAAACTCACGAATCTCGACAAATTGGTAGATCACAAGTTTAAGGTGGTAAAATCTACATTCACACCGTATTTCGCTGGATTTTAAAGGATAAATTGTGAACATGTTCAATAAGAATGCTCCAACAGTTTGTAGATGCTGGAAAAGGTTGTATAGCTTTAGAAGTGCGTCAAAGAGCTAAACCTATTTCACGGATGATTTGTATGCATCTCAACAACCAAATCTAGGATATGGCTTCCACGTGTAACACTCACTAAACGCAAAGTTTTTACACAACTCCGCACTACAGGAGCTGCGAAGTCTTGTGTTTGAAATTGAGAATCAATTGGAACAACTACACGGCATAGTAGTCCTAACAATGACACAAATCGTTCTGAAACTCCATCGGATTTTAGTACACTATCAAATATGTCTTAACCACTTATTAGCTAAAAACGTTCTATATACATGTTTTTTAAATACAGCATCAGTGGCACGGCGCTCAATAACCGGTTGAGCGCTTCACTCGCCCCTTGCACCGCGGTGGCCCTGATTATAATATAGAAGTATTAACATGTCCGGTATTCAGAAGACCCGAGGTAGGTGACAGGTTCAACCATCAAGCACTGCAGTCGAAACGTGAGTGTGACAAGAGATTGTAATATATATTATTGATGTATTGTAATTCATTTAATGATGTTTCTGGGGTTAACGCCTTTAGATAATTTTTTTTGTAACACCACGTCTCACTAACAACTCGGGTTATACGCTTATGAACTAAATACGCGCATGGTTTTAGGAATTAGGGACTTTATATTAATAGGAAGTGTACCTGCATTTGTGGGAAGGGAGCATGCAAAAATATCTAGGGAAAGCTCTCTTCAGTATACCTGACCGAGAGTCGAACCTTGATCTCCCCGTCATCGGCAATCCGGCCTACTGCAAGAGTAGTGTGCCATACTACGTGGCCACCGCCGAAGCGGGTCTTAGAATATGTTAAGCTTGAGTTCTATCGGTTGTATTTGTTCCTTTAAACAGCTGATATTTTTTCCTACAAATCATCTCACATTTATAGTGACACGTTTCTAAACCAAATAAGTGAGATAAAACTGATCGTGACATAATTTAAATATGGTCTCAAACACAAAAAACTTAATTTACTTCGAGGCTATTATAAAGAAAAATAATGACTTCGGATATTATATTTAACGTATATTTTCTAAATACACATACCAAATAGAACATGACTTACACAATTATTTAACTCGGAGACTCACGTCTTATATCACATTCACACAACGCCATTTCCTAGAGGATATTATTTATTATAATAAAATCATATAGGCCTACACATAGAAAATTACTTTACCAGCACCACTTAGAGTCAAACCAGAGTTCCGTAGACTAGTAATCGACACTCTTAGCTAATTCAATGAGCAACATTAACTATATTAATTAACACTTTATTGGAAATATTTGAGTCCTCAAATCCCTTGTATCTTATAGTATTTAAGAGATTCGATCACAAAAAAGTATCTAGAGTTCTATTACTAAGACATTAATTTTAAATAGCAATTTAAAGCCATTGGTGAGAAAAAAGTGTAGTCGGAAGGGGTACAAAAAATATTATTAATTCAGTAAAAGGGTTCGCTTTGTTGTTTATCATATAATCTACACGAAAAACATTATATAAATTGTTAGTGGCTCCTATACTTTACAACATTTAAAAAAATTTTTTTTTTAAATATTTTCACCATAGCTAAAGCTGTGGGTCTACATATTTAAAGAAATTAGAACTTGGATTCAAGATTTATTATAAATTTTAAGATTCGGATTCGGAATCTATAAAATTTAGGTAGGACTAAGTCTAACTCTAAAATTAAAAGCAATTCTTACCACTCAAGAAAGAGGCACATGGATTTGAATTCAAATTTTTTATATCCACACACCAACAAGATGTCCCTCAAGATTGGAAAGGTCGTGGGGCTTTGTCAGTTTCAAACTGTTATTATGAATATGCACCATACAGGGATGAGAAATAAAGGAATAAAGGGTAGTAAACATATTTCACAGGATTTATAATGCCTATCCGTTTTTTTATATTGATATTTTAAAAACATTTGTATTTTTGATTACGGTATATTATATTTTTTATCACCACGTCCAACTAACCAGTCGGTATTTCCAGTCCAGTCCAGACATTTACACTGATTGATTAGTGAGTGTTCAGGGGGTACAAATAAGAGTAAACTTTCTAGAAATTTTGTGAAAATAACAGAAACTTACAAAACTGTGCAATTAGGCAAAAAACGGCTGAAGCCTAGACATTCAAAAAAACAAGCTGAGACCTTTTCTTAAAAGATCAAGGAACTTAATCTATCAAGTCAGAAAAATTCCCATGAAATCCCGCTTCAGGTTTTTTCATAATGGCCACCATATTGGTCAAACCATGAAATATTTTCAATGTTGAGGTATTTATACGACTAGTTGTCTTGGAACGCTGATATACTATTTAAATTGCTTCTTTTCTCTACCTTCTATAACAACAAACACAGTTGGTATCGATATTAATTGTTTATAGAGTGAATTCACGATATCTATTTCAATATTTACCCCATCAATAAAATTTCACGAATAATTTTAAGATATGTACTCAAGACTGTCAGGATAAGATGTGAAGTGTTTACATCTTATTATTTGCTACAAAGTGTGGAAGACAATATGAAGAATGGCAACATAAAGGGCCAAGCAGTTGGGGTGATGAGTGAGGGTATATTAGCACCTGGCGTCACGCTCGATATCGCCTAGCTGACATTCGAAGTCGTGTGCGCGTTGGACTTGTTTACTGTTTTACTATACGGTTTTAGGGTGAATGATAGACAAATAAAAAGCGGTGGTGTTTGTGTGAGTGGTATATATACATATAATATTATTACAATACATTATAAAACTTTTAATATTATTTTAATAATTTAATTTTTATAATACACTATAATTTTTATAATACCAAAACTATAATTATAATACTTATAATACTTTCCCCTATATATGTGTGTTTATAGGCCTAATACTTGTGTATGAGTGTTAATGTGTTAGTAGGAGCTGTGTACAACAATATTAAGTGTGTGTTGCAACCTTGCAGAGACAAAGGCGGTTAAACTGTAACTTTGACTCAATAGGGGTTAAAAAAAGAATAGGGTGCTGTGAGATTCGACAGGATGGAGTTAAAAATGATCTTCAAGGGAGAACAGTTCTTGAAGTGCACGTTGAGTGTCTTAGGTCGTACAACCGCATTCCAAACCCCCTACTTCAAAGACACCAGAACAGTGTCAAACAACCCAGGTTACATTTAATTTTAAAACGCACTGTAAATTTTGTGGGTGCCAATAGATTGATTCGTCTATATGCTGGTATTCATATAAAAAGGAATGTATTGAGGTTCAAACCCTGAACATGATCAACTCTGTTCCGATATTTGCAAATGAAAGAGAATCAGTGAGTGGAAAAAGGATATCATTCCAGCTTCCCTAGTTTTCTGTAAACGAAATAAACAGCTTACTGACCAAACTATAAATGTTATTGAAAATTTTACCGTTAGGAAATTGTAATTATAGTCAATAAGTATTCAATCCCAAAATATCTAAGTGAAATTCTCGATAGTTTATTAACTATTGATAATTAAATTTTTTGATTGCTATCCTTATTCCACTCATTGGTTTGAAGGCAGGTAAAATAAGCAATTAATCTCAGTTTTTTGACAAAAAATCCTAAACATTGAGTCAAAAATTATCCTTACTAATATTATAAATGTGAATGTGAGTTTGTTTGTTTGTTACGCTTTCACGCCTAAACTACTCAACCGATTATCATGAAATTTTGCATACACGTTGTCATGGGTACAGAAAAGAACAAAAGGTACCGTTCATCCAGAAAAAAAAGTACTGTTCCCGAGGGATAGAAAAAAATAACTTTTAGACGGTCGTCCAGCATAACTCGGCCTACTGATATGAACATGAATTGCAACATGATGCCTGGAGTACATAAAAATGGATCTGCGGTATCCCGGAAGAAAATCTGATATCCCGAATTAAAATCTGTTCTCGAGTTATTTTAGACACATCTATCTTAAAATGATTAATACAAATCTGTTCTCAAGTTATTTTAGGCACTATCTACTTTAAACTCATGTGAAGTATGGAGAAAGGGAAGAAAGGGAGTTGGGGGACCGTATCTATGGGAAATAACAATACATGTTTGCGATTAATTTGCTTACAAACATTGATCAGTTACCGTTTATTCATCTGTCTTTAGTCCTATTTTAATAATATTTTAATGATTTTACGTGTTCAGTTTATATTGTTCCTTTATTTCCTTGAGCGATAGTTTATCATTTATTATTTTTAGGTTAGTTATCTTACTTCTAATTATAGTTTCTTACCTTTAATCCAGTAGTTTGTTTGTTTTAATTTTTAGGTTAGGTATCTTTTTTTTCCTTAAAAAAAGTTTTTTTCTCTTTCTTTTTTGAAATGCCTCGCAAACGTAATCCTAACTTATCCAGGAGCTCATCGCGAGCCTGGGCAGCTAAAATATCTCGATCCCAAGAATCCTCCGTTCATGCCAATTTAAGGAGGCAAGAACAAGCCGAGCGTTAAGCTTCTTTGAGAGGTGATGAGACACCTTCTCAAAGCCAGGAAAGACTGGAGGACCAAGCCACCCATCAGGCTTCTATGAGAGCAGCTGAGTAGCCCCTTCAAACACAATTGCGTTTGGAGGAACAAGCCGAATGCCAGAGAGCTCCGAGAACTACCGAAACGCTCCTTCAAACGCAGATCCGTTTAGTTGTACAAGCTGAAGGCCAAGCTGCTTTGAGAGCAACTAAGACACCTCATCAAACGCAGCACCGTTTGAATGAACAAACTGAGTGCCAGAGAGCTTTGAGAGCTACTGA